>JAGFMW010000067.1:0-185936 GCA_021030935.1 Astrothelium subdiscretum | reverse complement strand
AAATAAATATTAAAAAAAATATCGATTTTATTCGAAATAATTAG
This sequence comes from Astrothelium subdiscretum, assembly GCA_021030935.1. Classification (NCBI taxonomy): domain Eukaryota; kingdom Fungi; phylum Ascomycota; class Dothideomycetes; order Trypetheliales; family Trypetheliaceae; genus Astrothelium; species Astrothelium subdiscretum. The sequence continues at coordinate 185,892 of JAGFMW010000067.1, read as the reverse complement.
TATAAAATAATAAATTTGATTTATAAATAATATTCTAAATATTTTTGATTTTATAAATAATCTTGTTTATTTATTTTGTTTTTGAATATTATCAATAACTTAATTAATATTAATTTGTTCGCGAATATAGTTGATAGCAAAATAATATATTATTTTTCTTAATTATTTTGATTTAATTTATTGTGAATAATTTTTGCGTTAATAAAATTATATATATAGTTATCAAAAAATTTAAATAGCAATAGAATTTTATTTAGATTACAAATAAAATATTTGCCAAAATAATTTGATATAGTTTTAAATAATTAAGATAAAGAAAATTGTAAGACTTTTTGAACAAATTATAAAAAAAAATTAACAATTATTTTATATTTTTTAGACTTTTTAATAACTTAATAAATAATATATTGCTATATAATATCGCACTATCTAAAAAAATTATTAAACTATTTTATAGAGAATTAAAAAATATATAAAAATAGATATTTATATTTAAAACAAAATAATTTTTTTATTTTCTATTAAAACCAAAATTTTAATATCAAATAATTTTATTATTGGCAATTAATAAATTTTTCAAACAAATTTTGTTTTAGTTTTAACTATTTTAAATAAAATATTAATTTTTTAATTGTTCTCGAATTTTATAATTAATTAATAATTTTCTATTCTTTATTAATCTATTTTTAAATTATTAATTGAGAAATTTGAAAATACAAAATAATCTCAAAATAAATAGACTTTTAATAATAAACTTTAAACTTGCTATAGTTATATTAGCAAAATATTTTATTTTGAATTTGATAATATTGTAAATAATTTAGTATATAAATTTTTTTCTCTCGAAAATAATTGCGTTTAAAGCGTTTAATTAACAACAACAAAATATATTTTCTATCTTTTAATAATTTAAATAGATATTCAATATATTTGCGAGATATAATATTTTCACTAATTTTTTGTAGAAACATAAATTTAATATTGACGTTCAAATTAGTTTATAATATAGCGAGACAAAAAAAACCAAAATCTAGATTTTGATTTTCTAATATTACGTGAGCTTTCTATTTGGGTTTGGCTTTTTTTTATTAGAGTATTGTCTCGCTTTTTCTGGTCTAGCCAATGCTCAATTATTTCAAATTATTTGGTATTGAACCTGTTTCGACGCTATTCTTGAAATTTTTAACTCCTCTGTCAAAGGTAGAAGAAAGGCATGAATGCGATTGTTCTTGGCAATCGTATTATGGCCCATAAGACCGACACTTAGTTTGACAACCACAACTTCTTCAACAGGCCCCCCGTGACCTCAACCAACTTTTACAGCCTGACTTCGCTGACGGTTCTTCCCTTGACAAGCCGACAAGTGAGTTCCAGTCAAGTATTCTACTCGTTGGATTGGTCGTTTGAGAACGGTCTATCCGCTTTTCTATCCCATGCAGTTAAGCCTTTCATTTCCGTCTCAACTACCATAGATCATGATTTTCATCAAATTTTCCGTTTACGAAATGGTTATGGAAAAGAATCAAAGTTTACCAACGTCGAGCATCTGCTGTTGATTCGTCGCGGAAATCGACCATCCATCAGACCTTTTGCACGTAACCAAACGCCTCAACGCCGCCGGTTCGTCAGTCTTGCTTATATTACTTGTCACGGTCTTGACTCTTCTCGGAGCTTTCAGTCTGGTTCCCTCTAAGCCGGCACCGGCACACTGTCTCTCTTTCCAATATCGTTCCTCACCCTCCATCCCTGCCAGTTCGCCTCCCCCTCCAACTTCGCAATCATCTCTTCCGGGTCAAAGTCGGTCCCAACCGGATTTGCTGCAAAGTCTTCCCCTTTCATATATTCTGTTGCGTCCTCGCTCTTTTCAAAACAATCCACTTGCGTCTCGATGTTGTTGCCGTCTGGGTCGCGGTAGTACAGGGAAAGATTGGCGCCGTGATTGACGCACCACCACGGTTTGATAGAGTGCTGGCGCAGACGTTGGCGGTAAGCGAGAAGAAGGTCTTGCACGGAGGAAAATGTAAAGGCGATGTGCTAGAGGGACAAGTAAGTAATTAGTGTGTTTGGAATCCAGACGATGGAAGATATTTTGTTTGTGCTTGACTGGTGGCAACTGTGGCCTCTTCTCTTAAGGTTGTGGGTAAAAAGATAAGTTAAAACGGAGATTTTTGGGCATACGTGTAAGCCACAGGCATGAGGATCCCTATTTTTGAGCTCTGGCCTTGACAGGATGGCAATGCGATGGTGTTCGTCGTCATATGTTATGAAACAGATCCGCTCTGGCGCTCTGTGGACGACGGTTCCGCCTAGGAAGTTCACGTAGAATCTCTCCATTACGTCCATTTGGTTTGTAGACAACACGAAATGCGCTAACTTCACAGGAGATGGGACTTTGCCATCTATAGCATCAAAACTATAACCAGATGTTGACATCTTCACAGTATCAGAGAGGGGGGTGTGGTTGGACAAGAGAAGGGGGAGGGGGTGAGAACCAGTAAGAAATGTCAAGTCTGTAGTTTCAAAAGAGGTCAAGATATGGTAATTTATAATCGCAAGACAGGAGTCTCAAGCGCAACGTCGAAGCTCAACAACTGCATTTCATCGGTAGATCCAAGGGTTGAGTTTGCTTGCTCAGACTTGAAACTCGGCCAGCACGACGTCCGAGTGCCGGTGGCTTAGAAAGCAACTCCGAATCGACCTCTGGGCAATTATGCCCGCTTTGTTTGTTTAGGATATCAGTCGTCCCAAGAGGTGATTTGTGTACTGCTACGGAGACGCGGATGAGTGCGGGCCCGTGGGACTTCGAAAGGCATTGTATAACGCAAAGTGTGCGGGGAAGAGTCCAAATCTCTGGGGTTCATGCATAGAGACCGGTAACTCAAAGCGTCGTCCCGAGTGCTATCCGAATACCTTGCAAGCAACCCTGTTCAGGCGTGGGATGTAGACGAGTGACCATAAGATCTGAGCATGAGATTGAAGTAACACATCGGAGTTTTGCGTCGGGATCAAGTCCCGAATCTATTCCTAGCACCAGCCCACGATTCCGCTTCACATGACAACGGCAACATGATCGTCCATGTACTGGCTGATATCACCGAGGAAGCATGCCGCGATGATGCTAACTCCACCGAAAGCAATACTCACGTAATACACCCACTTGTATGCCTCGGCATAGGCGAGCTGGCCAGCAGCTACAACAGCATCCCACGCGAGAGGATTCTCAAGACCAGGAAGCATTTTCATTTCATCGATGAGCGAGGCACCAGTAAGTGTGATGGCTTCTTTGATGACATCGGGGTTCGTAATGTGAAGCTTAAGCTCCATGACACCGCCAACGTAGTAAGTGGCCGCGGGGACAAATTTTTGAATGAAGACGCTGTAATCACTGTGTTAGCAATCTGGGAATAGAAGGCATGTAAGAAGCTTCTTGAGACTGACTTGTAATAGGCGCAGTATCCGATACTACCGCCAAGAACACGAATCGAGAGAGTCAAGGCCGAAACAGTCGCGATCAGATCATCAGGACAGATGATTGTAGTGATAATGGATGCAGGAACGACAATTCCGCCAATGCCAAGTCCAGCAATGATGAGAATGATCCAGAGAACACTGAGATTGTCTGGTCTTGCAACGGCCATGGCCCCAGTGCCTGCTGTCATGAAAACACAGGATATGATCATGAGCTCTCGGTTATGTCCACGGAACACAGACAGAAGCCATAGAACGATACAGGCACCCCCAAGGATGGAGAAGCCAATCGGAATGCCACGTACGCCGACTCCGACAGGGTTCTGGCCGTAGACATTAAAAGCTTGCGTGGGCCAGAAGAGAATCACGGAAAAGAAGTTGGCGCCGCTGATAAAAGTGATTATGAGCGTTAGAAGTAGAATGCGAGGCGCTTGCTTCAAGCGTTTTGGGAACATCGGGTATTCTGCTCCCCAACCTTCCCAGATGATGAAGGCGATGAGAAAGACAACTCCAAGGATCAGCGTAACAAGCACGTGTGGTGAAGACCACTTGTACTGATATCCGCCCCACTGAAGAGCCATCATAAAGAGAAGCATGCTATAATGCTTCATTAGTGAATCAAGGCTTTGACTGAAACCTCATCGAGGATCATACTCACCCAGATATGCTAAGTAGACCCCCAATATAGTCAATTTGTCGAAGGACGTCTTTCCGAGAAAGACCTCGGGAATTAACACGCGGGGGCGGAAAGTAGAAAAGGACAACCATGACCAAACCAATGAAGGACCAAAGAGCACACCACAGGCCAATATATCGCCATGACGAGTGTGAGGCGACGAGCTGACCCCAGAGTACCGACGGGCAATAGGGGATGATGGTGAAGACAAGGACTGCAACATATTTTCCGCGCTTGCGTGTGGGTGCAAGTTCTGCAGTAGCAGCCAGAGCCGTGAGTTCGTTGATACCGGCCCCGATTCCTGACAGAACCATGCCACCTTTATATTGTTAGCACTTGCCTACCAGGAGATACGACTAGTTGAGTCTTGGTTACCAATGAAAGTGTTCATCGTATGCGCTGTCGAGCTGACAATATTTCCCAAGATGAGGAAACATGCTCCCACAATGGCCACATAACGACGACCAATTAGATCAGATAAACTTCCCACGAAGGGACAAATGGAAGCAAGTGCAAGCAGATTGCCGAGCACAAACCAGATCCATCGATCAGCGCCTCCCAGGTCGCGGTAGATGTATGGCGGAATCTGCATCCAAAGTCAGGAGGAACAACCGACCTCTGCTGGGTTACATCACTCACTCCACCATACAGGTACAGAGGAATTTGAGAACCAGTCCAGAGAAAGGCCATGGCAACAAGGGAAAGAATCCTTTTGGTTGTCATCTAGATCGGAGAGATTAGCACAACCAGCTCTCCATGTTCGATCTCCAGCTTACCGGAGGTTCGTGGTCGTGGTCCTCATCATCGCCGTATGTTCTGAGACCATCCTTCTCGTAGTAATCCGAATGCCCAGGGACACGCTCTCTGGTCTTGATCTGCTCCACATGCGACATTTCGACCTCCTTCTCGGACGTGGAAACGGGGCTCTCGGAGCCATTCTCAACGGCTGCCATGGTCACCGAAGGGACTGTGTACAGGGAGTGTTGCAAAGCGTGCGTTTCCACGTGCAATCTTCCGAGACCAGGCCTGAGTAGGGGTTCAGTGTAGGTACAGATTGAAAGGAAGATCTGAGAAAGGGCAGTCCATGCCGAGCCCCCCTGGATTTATAAGGGAGGCAGCAGATCTCGTGCGTCTACCCAATGCGGGCGCCGACGACCGTCGAGAATTGCAGTGCCGCATGCAAGGCCATGATTCTAGGCACTTTCGTGCCTGGATGGACGATGAACAAGTCCCGTCTGCACTCATTTGGGCATTGGTGCTATAGCTCCTTTATTCGACGCCAAGGCTTGGTATTGCAGGGGAAGCGACAGGGCTGATTCGTGTTCGGGGAGGCCGTGGCGGATTCCGCTGTCACCGTTAGGTAATTTACGGTTAGAAGCTGTTGATGCAAGTCGATATGGCAAGGAGGAAGCCTCGGCAACTTCCCACGCGGTCTGCTTCACCCACCCATAGACCATTGCGGGGCATGGCAAATCTGGGGAATGCTAATGATCCTGAATTGAGGCGCTTTGAGGGAACCAATTACCTGGTACTAGGTAAATCGATCTCTTTCGAACCCCACATCAGTTCCGCTCGATCAGCTGTCACATTCCACGGATCGCTTGACGTCGCGGCTCTACTTATACGATTTTGTTTGACGGATGGCTGCCAATATGCAGGCGAGAGCCGGTGTCACTGTTCGGTAAAAGCAAAACCCTGGGCACTGCACATGGCGTTCCATAGCGAAGCCACGCCGACCCTCTTAAGCCAACGGTCTGTACGGAGTACCGTCATAGGTAGGCTTGCGGCGTGGCTTATCGCGGAAGACCCGAGACGCATTCGCAAACCGTAGACCAACTCCTTCGCGCGGCCTTATCGTCTTTGTTTCTTCGACTAGTTTAGTAAATCGGCGTCGAAAACGGAGTAGTGTCATCAATTTTATCAGCTCGTTGATCCGTACTCAGTCGAGCATCCACCCTGCTGGAGCTTGGGATGATTCAGGATGCCAAGTACGGAGTAGCTATGTACGCATAATTGCTAATTCCTCAATCTTGCCTTGGTCTCTCGTTCCATCCTCTCTTCTAGGATATCTTCATAGATGAAAATTTGGATCCTAGTCTACGCGGTTGGAAGAGGATCGGGCGCTATGCGTTACCTGTAATCTTACCCGAGATTGCTTGGACCAGACGGTCTTCCACATGCCGCACAACAGATACTAGCCAATTCGGCGTCAACTAGTCCAAGGCGTCCAAATAAAGTGATATGTCGATTTTTCGGACCACATCGCCCGTACTGAGTATCGAGAAATCCAAGCACACATGAAAGAGTAAGGTATTACTGCTACGGCGACTGATGCCCACAGCCTAGGCAGTCGGAAAGCCCCTATCCCCGCACAGTCTCAGCCGCTTTCGACCTCGTGTACCAGATCTTTTAGAGCCTCAGATGGTCAACAGCTTGAGAGGCTTCTATCAGATTGCCAAATTGATACTGTGGCCAGATGGATTCTGGGACGTTAAGGGACGATCCTCAGACACTATCACAAGCATGATCTCTGCAGCCGTTTCAAAGACCTCGGCATCGGATTCATATTTCATTTCGTCGGAGTCTTGGAGCTAACTCGTAAAGTCAAGTACTTGCCATCATCGCTACTTCCTTTGGCGTAGGGTCCGTAAAGACAGCAACGCTGTTCTGTACTGCGTCCTGTAGTCTGCCGCATTTTTCTCGTTCAGGTTTCTCATCTCCAGTGGTCTGGTTAGAATTTTTTCCACCGCACACCGAGTACCTCGCTAAAATCTCGTAGGAGGAGCTCCAGTCACTCGTCTAATCGTTCTGAGTCCTTTAGTGAGAAACGAACAATCTCGCTCAATCAAGCAACTGGCCCGCATAATAAGAGTACCGTCACGGCGTACAGCACAGCCGCGATAGCTCTTTTCGAAATCATTGAGAGATCGGGGGCCGAGGTATATTTTCGCCTTCTGAATTGCAAGACTCATTGGGGCTTTCACGTTATATGGCATTATTTCAGCTCTTATATCGAATTCCAGATTCATCTGCCGAGCATCTTGACCATTTGCAAATCTGCGGCTCAGAAGACGATCCTAGCAAGAAAATAATTCTCAACAATACGGTCAAACCTTGACCCGCCGATACTAAATCCCAATTTCCAGCATATCTTGGGCCTCTGGCCCTACGCCAATTTCGAGTACCTCGACGCGAGTCGTTTGTGGCCCATTGATGTCCGTGTTCAGCCTACCCCAGATTACACTTTACTTCTAGATCCTTCGAGGTAGTCAGTCTCCCTATGCACACAAGATGAAATCATATGACCGCTCCATCGCTGTCCAGGCCGCGACACGTGGTTCTTTGGCTGCTTCCTTTGGCAATTCGTCAACCAAAAGTCTTGACGAATTCATACCCGCAACTCCACAGTCAATCCGCCGCATTACTCTGATCTATTTTGTCAATCTCCTTTTTTTTTAACCAAAGCTAGCGTGAGAAGAACTCACCTGGTGATTTTTCGTTCGTCAGTTTCCGGGATTGATCTTTGGCTTCCACTAACAGCGTTTTGCCATTCAATATCGACCCGTTCTGATCAGCAACAAATTGGTTCATTGACTCTAGACTTGAGAATGATAACCACCAAACTCTGACTCCCGTGCCCTTTATAACTCCAGTTCTATTAAGCGCGACAGCTTTCAAGTCGTATTTCGCAAAGCGTTTCGATAGGATACTGGGTATTGAAAGTTCGGGAGAAAGCTTCTCGCCTCCAGTTGTGGTGACGCGAGCAGAAAAGAGGTGTTTATGGTTTGGGGACGGAAGCTTAGAGAACAATTTGACCTTGGCGGGCCGAGTAGGAACCATGAAGCTCCCTAGGGTGGTGATGCCAGATAAAACAGCGAGGCATCTAACTGCATCGTGGGATGCTCTGTGTTCGTCTTTTCTCCAGTTCTTGATATCCAGCGCTTTTAGAGTGTCCCACAAACTAGGAGATGAGCTCCAAGATCTTCCAGATCGCTCAGAGGCGATTTCTTGTACATCTACCCAGGCTGTGAAGTAGGACGAGAGAGCTGAGAATTCCCGTGACATCCATCTAAATTCGTTATGAAGGTCGAAGCCAACAAGTATAAGTTTGCCTGAGTAATTCGAGATAAGATTTTCTATAGTCGAGCTGGCCCCTTCAGCATCGACGAGTACATCGTCTCCGAAAAGGGGTTGCTTTCGTGTCTTTCGGTGGGAAGTTCTGTTGTAAATAAGAATACCGTACGCTTTGACTTTGTTCTCCTCGTAGAATGACCGCGTGCCACCACCCGTAGGAAATCCAGGTATTTGTTCACTGACATGGAGGAATGCCAGACCGATTTCACTTACGCCTTGTGCTGATGATTCAATATCGAGTGCAACCAGTGTTAATCCCGGAACCATCTTTTCCAGTGCAGAAAGATTTGATACCTTCGATTTCCAGAGGGGACTAATGTTTTTAACATCGAAATCAGGGTTATTAGGTTGTTTGAGCTTCATGGGAATAACTGCTTCGTTATTTGCGAACGGAAGACTCGGCCAACTGCTATTCCCTATGGTATCGGATCTGAAAGCAAAGAGAAAATATGCCCAAAGTCAGGCCTTCTAAAGTGGGACGGTGAAGAAGATAAAATCTTGGAGATGTGATGGCAATCTACAGATGACGGAGGGTATCGCTGTGCGAACCTTAGAATACTCAACGGACAAAACCGTAGACAAAATTCTGACCCCGACCATAAATGTAGCCCACAAACGTACTGCACAAGTAATCTGCACTCTTAAAGCGCTTTGGGAGTTATGTGCGGTCTATTGAGATTGACGGCCAGTTTAAAAATTTAGGAAATCGAATTCGATATGAGGGTACTCAGGGACGGACTGACTCATCGAAAGAAAGTGGAGGACTCGAGGCGGTAAAAAGGAAGGGTATCATGGGTTTCGACGACTGCGGAATTCACCCACGCTCCCGAGGGAACAGGGGAATTGATACCCGATAAGAAATACTTACTCGAGGTCCTCTACGGCGAGCGACAACTGCAATCCCGCGCAGTAACTACTGTCCCAAGCCACCCGCTGAGAGAGTAACACGAAATGTCAGGACAAATAGTGGTACTCACATCAAACTTCAGAAAGAGTGAAAGCTTGGTGTTTGGAGATCCCAGGGACCGCCTATATATACCGGACCCCTGTGTTTGTAGGGGATGGTTGGGGGGGGGAAGGGTTTCATGTGCCTACCTGGTATTTTAGGCCTGTTTTGGCGTCTGACAAGTCATACTGCCAAAGTTGCTACTCGGCTTTCATCACACCTCACCCCAAACCCTCATGACAAATGCCCATAGTACTTCTGTCAGATTCTGGATTTCAGATGGAACGCTCTGAGGAGCAAATTGAGGCTATCTACGGAGTAGCAGGCTAGATACCTACTCCGTACTCCGTGGACAGGGCACAATTGGCGACGAGGCTAGGTGGCCTCAAAGGGCCAAAGGCTCGTCTGCTTCACAACTAGGCCGAAAAAGGAAGTCAAGCCTCCGATCATAACAGGGCAGATTCGGTCACGATGAAACCCTAGGGCGATTCCTATTTAGGTAATCCCCTGGCGTTCGACAATTTCAGAACCACTGCAGGGTATTAAAAGGTGCAAGCCTAGACAACGGAATGGCGCTCTTCCTCCGGACTATTCAGATATCCTTACTGAGCTTTCGAAACTAAAAAAACATTACTGGAACCCCAGATCCGTCCAATCGTGGATACAATGCATAGAAAAAAGCTGGGAAGCTTTGGGTACGCGAGCGAATCAATCTCCTCCTGGATGAATTCCCCTTTCATGAGCTGGGCTCTGTGACGGGCACGGCCGGTTTCACTCAGACGGTTTCGCGCACCGAAGAGGTGCAGAGCTTTGTACCTAGAAACCCCATTCAAGGTTTCGGTACCGTCACTGCCAACCACGGCATTGGGCTTAGGGAAAAGAGGAAAGTCATCGTCACCGCCGGTGACTTCAGCATTCGAGCAGGACACCTAGATGGCATCCCCGGAGAAGAGCGTCTTGACCGAGAAAATGGCACTCACGATGCGAACACCCGTTGTCAAACTCTCAGATGGCAGTTCACGTGGCGGTTCCCTAACGTTAATCAAAAAAGAAAGGTTACCCATAGCTACGTCCCTTTAGTCCGCGCCTTCCACCACATCGTTCCGCAACTGAATCAGGGCATCCCGAATTTGGGTGCCGTACTAAACCCCGCTGTAGGTCTCGGCGTTGCGCGAGTCACTGTATGTCGCTTTAGCGTCACGACCGCAGACGTGGAGAGCCTGTTCAATGCGGGTCCTAAGGTAGTCGAGGGCGCGATATTTGAAGAGGACTTGGACGTAAGGGAGTTGGGGGACCGAGAATGCATCGCACAAATGGGATGATTGATTATTTGGCAGCTAATGAGAAGCAGTGTATGGAGCAACTCAAGACAGTGCTAGGACTTCTTCCCGATCTTGAGGGAAACTGCACCTCCTACTGTGGATTGCTAAGACAGCATAGAAAGAGAAGATGTACGGCTGAGGGGTGTCATTCCTAGGTGTCAGAATAGAATTTACAATCCATGGGCGGGTATCGAAAGTGTTTTTATTGAGAACTCATGGTTTAAGACTGGTGCACTCTGGGGAACGACAACGATTGGAGGTTTGGCGAGATTAGGTGGCCGACCTATGGGCACTCTTTCGCTAAATTGCGAAGCCAGTGGTGGAGCAATCGACGCAGCAGGGAGGTTAGAAATTGACAAGACTCCTAAAGTCCTGTGACGTCTTCAATCTTCTCATTTTTCAGTCTCTTGACATCCGTGAGTGGAAATGCCGTTACTTGGATCTTGCTTTCTCCTTTTCAAGTATGATGCTAAAGTTCGATGACAGCGAGCTATGCAATTGGTGCAATTGCCGAATGCTCGGCTACCATGCCTTGGGGCGCCGAACTCGCGAAGAGGGATTACGCAACCGCAACGCCTATCTTCACGGTCAAAACGTGGCGCGGCCGTGGTGCGGCTGGCCGGATTATGGCCGACTGTTGCAATCCTATATCACGTGTAGCTTGGCCATCATGAGACTGAGGTCTCTTCCCTAGATGGTGCTATTGAAGTCGGCCATAGGCATAAACTGAAGGGGGCAGAGAAGGTAGAAACTGGAGGAGCGAAACGATACCAAGAGCTGGAACATGAGTAATTAAAACTTATGAATCCGTAGAAGACGGCAGTGAAATTTGGAGTTGAGGAAACCATTGACCCCAAATACATGGGAAGGATAGTTGGTCGAACACATCTACGGCACGCTGATGCCGATTAGGCTGGCGGATAGAGCAGCAGGAAGCATACAGCCGTCGTTCACGTAGGTGTCTACGGTTCGCATAGAGGTTAGATATCATAGATCATGTAAACCTTAGGCATAAGAAAGCGATGCAACCTACAATCACATGTCCATGCCACTTGTAGACTTGACTGCCCCAGCATAATCAACATTAGCTTCCGCTGCCAAGACCATTTCCATTCTTAAAAAGATCGGTCGCAATAAAGCAGAAGAGACTAGCCTTGCATTAATCTAGAGTCTCATTTTGAGGTAAACGAAAGGGAAGGCGCCTAGGAAATGGGGACCATGGCTATTTAAGAAATGGTGTCCGTTGGTGGAACTTTATTCGTTCTCCTCAAATACCTTCTGGGTTTTCATATGACCTTTTCACCTCTTGCAATTCCGCATCCAACGTGCGAATGCAATATAAACACAGTGTGCTTCTTACCATCGTTATCTTAGCCTGTTCTACGAGTTAGCCTGAATGCTCGCCAGATCAGCAGCAGATCTCCCGGGGCCATGGGCTTTCGAAGCTTGGCGATCTTAGTCGCCGACTAGGATCATGACTACGCACCGTCATTGAACGAGAAAGAAATCCTTGCAAGTTTCAGCCCTTCCACCCCTTCCTTCCAATTCTTTCCAATCCAGCCGAGTGGTTGGCGAGGTGTGGATCTGCTTCTCGAGGCTAGTATCGTCCTGTGTGTGTGTGCAATGGCGTGTTGGAGCCAATGAAGAGAAATGGGCGTTCACCATCAATGCGTTTCTAAAGCCAACCCGCGGCGGCCATAATCCAGAACGACCGTACGACGTAAACCAGGCCTCGGCTGGAGCGGAATGGATAGCATCCGTCCATGCAACTCTGACGTTTCTCCGTCCGAGAGGATGGAGCCCCCTTCGCAATCAACTTGTTGTATAAACACCCCTACCGGTTTCACCCATCACCCAATGGAGAGCCCCTCCCTCTTAAACCCGCGACCAGAGCCTGTACCTGACTCAAGTCCACCGCCAAAATGGCTTTCGCAGTAGTCGCGCATCTATTGCCTCCAGCGATCGAGCGCGTCACTTTGATAGCCGACAGCTATCAGCATCCAGCCGCGCCGCCAACTGCCAGGAGCGTGCGACATTTGTGCGGTAGTGCCAGAGTCATATATGCGCCGCCGGTCATGGTGTTGCCACCCACACGTTATCGATCTCCTAATGTAGGTTGCACCTCACAGTGTATCACACTAGCGATTTCCTTCGTTGGGCCTAGATGGTCGAAATTTCTTGAATATTCTCCCGATGACTCTCCCCATGACGCTTCTGGTTCGAAATTGCTATCTTTGAATCTACTCATTTATATCAACCCTCATTCCCGAAATATTGTCGCCAAAGCCAAGAATCTAACCCTCGATACCCGAATTCTGTGACCACCAATAGAAACACGACGTCTTTACAATTTACATCATCGAACATCATTACAAGTACCTTCAATCCTACACAGCGCCATATGAAGTAGAAACCTCCAGCACATACCTCCCCATATCCTATCAACGCGATCTTTATGCGAAATTCCGATTCCTCGATTGGTTCATTGCAATAGTCGGTGGTTAGGTCCACTTCTTCTGGGGAAAGCGGTCATTTATTATGGAGAAGGTTGTCATACCGTCGTGCGGCGAATTTCGCTCTGAATGGGATCGGGCCCTCGAGCAACTACTTCCTTTATGGGACAAGACGTGGAGAGCGGCAGACGATGCGCGTAGACGGCGAAAGCAGGCTGCAATGGAAAGCTGGCTCAGCTGCAACGGATGTCGAGATAGCAAACTCGCGGGCGCATCGAATACCGATCGTTGCAAGGTTGATTGCAAATTCTTCCAGAACAATGCTTCTGGATTTCCCAACGCTCATCAGGATGTTGATCCGATTGAGGATGAAGAATCTCTCGAGAAGCTTGAGTATACGGCAACGATATCGACTAGTTCCTTCAAGGCCGAGATCTCCATCACCGGAATGACCTGCAGTGCCTGCACTGGTGCAATCAGTGATGCTGTTGAGGCTCTGAGCTTTGTCCGCTCGGTCAACGTTTCATTGCTTACGAATAGTGCAACGGTCGAATTCGAGGACAAACAGAATGCGAAGACCATCGTCGACGCCATCGAGGACACTGGGTTCGATGCTGTTCTGGAGAATGTGCACGACCTCGACTCCAGGGCCAAAACAAAACGAGAATCACGGGTGTTGCAAACGGATACCTGGCGAGCAACATATGCCATTGGCGGTATGACATGCAGTGCCTGTTCTTCAGCAATCACTGGAGCTATTGGAGGCCTCCAATTCGTCAGATCAGTGGATATTAATTTGATTCAGAATAGCGGGACCGTGGTCTTCACTGGTAGGCACCATCTGGACGATATCACCGAGGCAATTGAGGATTGCGGATTTGATGCAACTCTTGACGCCGTCACAAATTTCGATCAAAAGGAAGAGGAAGATGTCGAGAGGACGGTGCAGATCGAGGTTGCAGGGATGCACTGCCCTTCATGTCCAACCCGGGTCCTGGAAGCAGTGGATGCTATCCGGGGCGGAACGCTGCAGCTTGAACAGCCACTGAGTCTGGCTCATCCCGTCTTCAAGATCAAATACATACCACATCCGCCGAGCTTCACGATCAGACACATTACTGCCGCCATTGCCAACGTTGATCCAAAGTTTGAGATCTCTGTTTACCATCCTCCAACAATTGAAGAACGATCGAAGATTACATTAGCCAAACATAGGCGCGCGATTCTTATGCGACTTTTGCTCTCTTTTATCATAGCTATTCCAACCTTTGTGATTGGCGTGGTGATCATGAGTCTCCTGAGTGCGGAGAGTTCTGCGAAAATGTTTATGATGCGACCATGGGCCGCTGGCGTCAGTCGGACCGAGTGGTCGCTTTTCATTCTCTCTACTCCGGTTTATTTCTTTGCTGCAGATACGTATCACAGGAAAGCCATTAAAGAAATACGGGCTTTGTGGCGCCGAGGTAGCCGTACTCCGATCCTACGACGATTCTACAGATTTGGAAGCATGAACACGCTTATTTCTCTGGGAACGACGGTTGCTTACTTCTCCAGCATAGCGGATTTGGCTATCACGGCAAGTTCGGGAGCATCCTCAGCCGGGAGTTCATATTACTTCGATTCTGTTGTATTTCTCACCATGTTTCTTCTAATCGGGCGATTCCTAGAAGCGTATAGCAAGGCGAAGACCGGCGATGCAGTGGAGTTACTCGGCAAGCTAAGACCAAACGAAGCAATTCTAATTGATACGACGAAGAAGCAAGATTCCACCATATCTGTGGATCTGCTCGAAGTTGGGGATATTGTCCGGGTTCCTAACGGAAGCTCACCACCTTTTGATGGTTTCATTCTTCAAGGCGAGGCTAGCTTTGACGAAGCCAGTTTAACGGGGGAGGCGCGGCCTGTGGCAAAGACAGTCGGAGACACTGTATACTCTGGAACTGTCAACAAAAGTGGACCGATCGCAGTGGGGATTTCAAGCATCGCAGGAACGTCTATGCTCGATCAGATCATCCAAGTAGTGCGCGAAGGTCAAGCTCGACGCGCACCTGTTGAACGCGCTGCGGACCTCATTACCGGCCATTTCGCTCCCGTCGTCGTTCTTGTTGGAGTCATGACCTGGATCACATGGATGAGCCTTGGACTCTCTGGCACATTGCCGCCCGACTACAAAGACACGAATACAGGGGGCTGGCCTTTTTGGGCCCTCCGCTTCGCAATTGCAGTTTTTGTCATTGCCTGTCCGTGCGGTATTGGACTAGCTGCACCCACTGCGCTTTTTGTGGGAGGTGGACTTGCCGCAAAGAATGGAATCTTGGTCAAGGGCGGCGGTGAGGCTTTTCAAGAGGCTAGTACACTGGACTGCGTGGTCTTCGATAAGACCGGGACTCTCACCCAAGGTGACGATCCCGCTGTCACTGATTATAAACAAGTCTCCGGTCATGATGAACAGGCCGTCCTTACCATGGCCAAACTGCTGGAGGAAAATAGCTCGCATCCTGTTGCCAACGCCATTGTCAGCTTCTGCTCCTCGCGGCGGACCACTCCACATGCTAGCGATAATGTTGAGATGGTCGAAGTCGACGAAATAGCAGGCAAAGGCATGCGGGGCTCTTTCAAAGCTGAAACGATATCTTCCCAACCTATTTCCATCGTCATTGGCAACGAAAAGCTCATGGCCGACAATGACGTTGACATATCCTTGTCCGAGCTGAGGATGATGGAGATGTGGAAAACTCAAGGCAAATCGATCGCTCTCATGGCTATCAACACGTGTCTTTCGTCATCCAAGGAGTGTATTTCAGAGCAAGGAAAGAGCACAGCATACACACTGTCCTCGATATTTGCAATTGCTGACCCGCTCCGACCCGAGGCCCCCTCGATGATCGCCGCTCTTCAGTCCCGTAACATCGCCGTTTGGATGCTTTCTGGCGACAATCCTACTACTGCTCGAGCGGTTGGTGCCCAAGTCGGCATCCCTTCCGACAATGTTATCGCAGGCGTATTACCCGACCAAAAGGCAGAAAAGATTCAATGGCTCCAGGACTGCCTGTCCAAACCCGTTCGTCCCAATGCTTTTGTCCGCTTCTTTCGAGCACTTACCGGCCGACCGTCGCACAGTTTCAGCACGCTGGAACGGAAAAAGGCCACTGTAGCAATGGTGGGCGATGGCATTAATGATGCGCCGGCTCTTACGACAGCGGATATCGGTATTGCGATCGGCTCCGGCAGCGATGTCGCCCTATCCTCGGCGTCGTTTGTGCTCATCAACTCTCATCTTTCGTCCCTGCTCACGTTGATTGACCTGTCGCGGCTCGTATTTCGCCGGGTCTGGTTTAACTTTGGATGGGCGTTGGTATACAATTGTGTGGCAATGCCAGTCGCAGCCGGTGTCCTATATCCGTTGAAGGGCGCAGGCGGTGCCCATGTGCGACTAGATCCGGTATGGGCCAGCTTAGCGATGGCATTAAGCAGTGTGAGTGTGGTTTGTAGTAGCTTGGCACTGCGGAGTGGAATTCGAGGGGTTGGCTTCAGAGGTGGAAAGGAAAAGATCGCGAACAAGCATTTAGGGCTGAATCCCACGCACCAACTGTATGACGCGGGAAGAAAAGGCAGTGCCAAGGAGGAGTCAGAGAAGCGTTTAGAGGACGGCATGGGAAGTCAAATCAGAGATTCTATGTATATATTCGATAGCAGGCTATAGCTTTTTCGCGTTCAATATTATCATGACTTTAACTCGATATCCTTCAGATTTACACTTTGGCATTGATGGCTTGTTTCGAGTTTCATTATTGCGCAGTGAGTCAAAGGGTCCCCGAATCTAGGTAGGTCTTGCCATTCAATTCTCGAACAATCCCCTTAGGCGCCCAACTTCAGATATTAAGGAGCAGTCGCTGTCCGAATTTAGGAACCCTGCAGTGCAACTATCTTCCAAGTGCGAATATGCCAGAACACCAGCAACGGGCGTCTTGGCATGGACCGCAATAGCCCTCACGCGTCGCAGGCAGGTCCGACTTTGCTTCATGTTCACATCAATATCGTCTAGTCTACTGGAAAACTCGCGTGTGGCACTGCCGATTAAGACGCGTAGAAACGCCAAAATAGTCACGCTTGCTGATCTCATATCTCAATATCCAATTCTTCGCAATCTTGCATCTTCTGTATCGACATTAGATCTCTTCCGTTTGACTCGCACCAATTGGACCCATTTCTCGTACATCTTGGCATCTTCGCGCACTTTCGACATCCTGCGCCGCGACTTTCTCTGCGATGGCAGAGGCATCAAAAAGCGTCAGGACTTCCAAGGCCTTTACAGTCTCAGAGGTCGCAGCTATACTTGGGGACACGAGCGCAAGATTTGGCAGGACGAGCCGATTGAAGTCCGGCTGCACGCGACCAAGTACGATGAAGCCGGTGCTTTACCGTGCCGGAAGTGCGACCTCAACATCTGTGAGGTAAGTTCCCAGCATCTCTCTTCTTCGTCTCAAAACCAGACGAAGCACTCCGAGCAGGAAGATCGACTTACGCAAGACAATATTCCATAGGAATGCCGATACTATCCGCGCGAGCCACCACAAAAGCTACCTAGAACAGCGCCCCCGTCTCAATGCTGCTTAGGAAAATGAAAACATTATATGTTTCTGCCCCGAATGTGACGCCAAAGTAGAGGCCGAAGAAGTTCAAGGCAAGTTTCTCAACGAATTATGCGATTGCAACTGCTACACGCGTTGGATATGCCACAGATGCAAGCTGATCGAAGGCCACTTTACCTGGGATCATTATCAAAAAATACTGCCAGTTAGTGGGACGGTGAGCGATATGGGGGCCGCTTCGACAATACAGCCCACAAATTGAAGGTTAGCATGATCACCAGCATAGTAGAATGATGTATACTTCCCCCCCGCCTTCAAATATCCCATTCTCATTCTACTCAATTATTGGCCTCAGTATCGTGCAAATCTAATTTCTCCGCTACTAGTTTTTCCGTCCTTGTGGCAACGACGTTTCCTAAGATACTCGACCAAGGTGTCCATGTTGTAGAAGGGGACATTTACCGGAGAGTGAATGGAACGGAGAATACGAGGAAGTCGGCTCGAAAATGCCTGTCTTTGAAGAGGTACATAATATACTACCTCCATGCGGTTGACCATACGAACATGACCCCTGTTATCCTCCGTATATTGGAGACATTTACGCTAATTGCCGCGACCGGCCTTACCCCAAGCTCCAATACAACGGCCCGTTACGGGGGAAGCACTGTCAATTTTAGAACCGATAGCTCTTCCTCGTTCAATTGCAAGCTTCAATGAACTTTCTTCTGGGGTGCCTTGAGGACAACGCAATGTTTCTTTTACGGCCCGAAACCAACACCCTTTCCCAGGACTTATAGTTTCACGTGAATGTCACTGTCCACTTCCAATTCTCCTCACGTTCAAACGACAGGGAAGGGCTTGATTGAGGAATCGGTCCAGTACTATTTGCGAATGGATTTGATCTTAAATTAAATTCGTTAAGCTGGGGACAGAAGCCGAGGATACGCTGAATTTATCCAACTTCCAAATTGCCCGTCAGTGTACTCTCGATAAAAGTTACGTTGTATCTCCGTCTACTGATCATTGTATACCAAACCATGCTCTTTGAACAAAAAGGACCTCTATAATCTTGCCCGACCTCTCTCTAAACTCGTCCAGTCCATTTTTTCGAATGGTATGTAAGTATTTTCTCGCGCTGGGCACCATAATAGCTTATCGTTGGGCCCACCTTTACCCTTCGCGATCGCGTCTGGGTCCGCACCCTCGTTCCTCAGGGGAACCTTGTTCTGCTTATTATTGTGGATCGGCGTCATTTCCTCCACGACTCTTAGAAAGACCGGAACCGCATAGCGCGGGAGACTCCTCTGGGCATGTTTCAATAAATCCGCAAAACTGAAACTCTGCCTTGCTTGTGGGTCGATGAAGATTGCGGCGCAGCCGGCTCGCCCGTCATGCCCGGGTACGAGAACGCCATAGACATTCGCCTCAAGGACACCGGGATAGCGCCCAATGACTTCGGCAACTTCGGCAGTCGACACATTCTCGCTTTTCCACCGGAAAGTATCCCCCAATCGGTCCAGGAAGAACCATCTGCCTTCGCTGTCGCGCCTGAGGGCATCACCGCTTCGATAGTACAAATCGCCTTCCCGGAACACATTTCGGACAAACTTTTTGGCCGTCGCTTCAGGGTTGTTGTGATAGCCAGGGAAAAGATTCTCATCGGGAACAGCGACTATCATTTCACCACCATCTTCGAGCTTGTTGCGCTTTACCCAGCCAGTGTTAGGATCTCGGACCAGACCACCTGTCTCGTAATCTGGTTCGACTGCAACGAAGACATCACGGAGGAGGTAGCGAAGAATACCTCCATGGTGGCCTACAGTTGTGGCTTTGAAATCTCCTATACGGCGACATTAGCGCTCTATCTTCCGGTCTTGGCTTGAAAGGGGATGAATCGCATGCCTCTGGATAATACTGATAGTGAAAAAACGCCCTCCGTGCTGTTGAAGAATTCCAAAACAGTGTCAATGCCAAACCGATCTGTGAAATTCTTCCACACATCGGGTCTCATCCCGTTTCCGAACATGAGCCTCAGCTTATGATCCTTGTCCCTCGGACTTGGAGGCTGTGCAAGCAGATATCTCGCCGTCTCGCCTACGTATACGAACGCAGTCGCTTCACTGTCTCTCACCTCATCCCAAAACCTGGCTGCGGAAAATTTCCTTCCGATAGCGACACCTACACCTGTACAAAGAGCAGAAACGGCAGTGCAGCAGCCCGTACCATGATACAAAGGCATACAATCATACCATGTATCTCCGTTTGGACCGGGTTTCAAGCCAAGACTATCAGTCATCGGCCCACCGAATTGCCAAGCCCGCCCTATTGTGTATCGGCACGCTTTCGGCATTCCTGTCGTGCCGCTCGTATAGAGCAAGAAGATGGGGAATTCTCCATCCAACGGCTCTCTCAGGGCATCTGGTGGACGCTCTGCGGGAAGCTGGTTCAATTCGTCTTTCCTGGCCGCATCTAGAATCACGATTTTGATACCTAGTTCCCCTTCGATCCTGCCGCGGATTTCCTCGATTCGAGCTCGACAAGCTGGGTCCTCATCGGCCAGTAGTACTTTTGTTTCGGAGAGTCGTAAGCAATGCACCAATGCATCGCCGCTGAGGTTGTAGTTGATCATTGCGGGTGCGGATCCCACACCCCAACTTCCTATCAACGCCATCATGTATTCAGGCGAGTTCTGCAAGTAGAAAGCGCAGAGATCTCGCGGTTGAATGCCATGAGAACGTAAAAGAGCGCCATATCGGCAAGTTTGGTCGTACGTCTCGCGCCAGCTGTAGACTTGGGTCCGGGACCAGAGGCATCGTTCAGAACCGAGGCGCAGTGCATGATCCTCGAAAAAGTACCAGAGAGAGGCGCGTCTCTTTTGCTCTGGACGCCAGGGGAAGTGAGCCAGGGGAAGTGACCATTTATGGTCGTGGTGGCGGAGGTGGGAACTATATACCTGCTGCGGCAATGCCCTTCTCTGCCCATCTCCCTCGGCGCAAGGCTTGGAGATCCTGGCAAATGTGCCATTTTGCATCAATGTAAGCAGCTACTGCTGATGCTCCAGCTGCGACAGCAGCCCCCGTCGCTGCGGACGTGGTAAGGTTAGGTGGTGGATAAATGAGGGCCAATTACGCGTACCAAGAGCCATTGATCAAGGATCAGAGAGATGGAGCCGGGATTGGAGATATATATTAGGAGAAAAGCATAACAAAAACTTTACAAACGCAAGCAAGACATACGGTCTGTGGCGTCGTGAGGAAACTGGAGGGAGCAGTCTCTCTCTCTCTCACTTTACCCTACCGGCGACAGCGAGCCCGCTGCCTTGTGGAGCTTCTGCCCCAGGCTACAATAGGGGAGGCTCGTCGGTTACTCCGAGTGATACATCCTCGGTTAGATGTATATGATGCAGATCTTGATTGGTGAAGTGCCGATTCCATGCACTGACGGAGTTCTTTCGTCCGGAGATGCGTATTGCGGACGGCTTAGTGCTCTCCTGCGGAAACTACTGACCTGAAGACGTGAGAATTTCGCCCCGCAATGGGCAGGGGTTTGAGGCATTAGCTGGTGGGGCATCGCCGTGGACTCTCGGCCACGCGTGTAAGACGGCTTTTGAAGAGATAGCAGAATCTGGTGGGTGCGAGTTGCAGGAGGATGGGGGTCACGATGCAGCCTTCGGGGGTGTGGAAGTAAGGGTTTAGGTTATGCCAAGCGAGCCCGTACCATGTATGTATGTATGGAGTATTGCATGCATAATCGCACGCTGGAGCCCCAGCCACTTCGTGCCAATGCAGAGTCCCATTGGTCGCTGCCATCCCGACGTGTAGCATCTCGCCTCAAAAACGCCTGGCATTCTACCGGGATAGTAGCTCAGAACGTGCTTCTTTTCTGGTAACCAATGAAGCCACCGAGTACATCCGTACTTCTGCGTCAACCTGAACCAAAGCCCCGGATCTGCTCGAGTCCACGTCAATGTTCGATTCGTTGCTTACCGAAACGTGCTAAGGCCTTCGTAGCACAGCAATCCATAGGCATCTGTCCTTCGGGGCTACAGCCCTGTGTGGCTGTTTTGCTACCAAAAACTACGCTTAAAACTCATGTACAGTGGCTTCGAGGACATGCAAAGATCTACCGTCGTTCAATTCAGAGGAGCCACCAACACCCACGCCTTCAGTTCTACTTGGTCATATCTAACCATTCGATTGCCCCTGTGCTTGTCCTAATTTGCTTCCCTCTGATAAGTGAAGGCTGGAGTACTTCAAAACCCTAGGGATGCAAGCATCATCATTAGTATAGACTCTTTGTCGGGTTTGAAAATGTCCCGGAAAACTTACCGGCCTCCGTGTTGCCTTCCCCCATTCCTTTAGTGCCACTACTGCCACATTGCACGGCGCCTACCAATCCGTCCACGTAGCTGGCGCCGCTCCATTTCTGATGGGTCAGGACATCACAGCCTAGCTCCTTTTCTTTCTTCTGCACAAGGTTGACATATGCGAGCATTCCGTCCTCCTTGAAGCCTTTGGAAAGCTCATTGGTGATTGTAGCCGTCGAATGGAGACCCGCGAGAGAGATCAGCTGCAGAACGAAGCCTTCGCGTCCGAGATCCCAAATAAAGTTTCGCAAGGCAGAATCAGTGAATCCGTGCCCGGCCCAATTGAAACTGGGCGAGAGGTTATAGACCAGGCTTTTACCTCCCTCTCCACCAAGGCCCATCCCTTCCGTGGCGGCTTTGATCTTCCTAGCGAAGCCAGCTGCATTTTCAACGTTTGGGTCAGCTGTTTCTAGCCAGAGGAGGTCAGCGTAGGGTGCAAACTCAATGGCGCGCTTGGTTGCAGCACGCAAACCGGCACGGTAATGGTAGAAGCCTTCGCGAGTACGAGGTATGTCTATAGAGAAGCTTGGGGCTGTCTTAGACGTGCAAAGGGAAGCTGCCAGGCGCGAGCGATGAGTTAAGGAGGTGTTGGGGTTTTGCTGAGTGTGTTGTTGGTATTTTTGGATCGCTGAATCGGATGCGCCATCTTTTCGGAGATGAGCTATCGCAGCTAGAAAGGTGTTAGACATGCACTACGCAAAGGTTCCATAAAGGAAGAGATATCATGAATATTGGGCGGACATGTTTACCTTCGTCAAAGGTGACGAGCTCATGCTCCTTGACCCATTGTGATTCCGTGGCATCAACATCAGCACTATTTGCCCCCTTCATCTCCATTTCTTGCAGAACTTCACTTAGAGGCTGCTCTCCCTCTACCGTAGTCCCTAGCAGAAACTCGTGATCTCTTACGTCCACCGCACTACTTATAAGCTTGCCGCTTTCACTATCAGTCCTTGCAATCACCAGGTTCTCAGTCCCCATAATGTCCCATTGAAACCTTGCAGCAACGAGACGGTTGATATGATCTGACATTGGAACGAGAACTTTTCCGGCCAAATGCCCGCATTTCTTTCCCCCGTGAAGCTGGTCTTCAAAGTGCACAGCTGCAGCACCGTTTTCAGCAAACAGCTTGGCAAGTTTCATCACGGCTGTGAGGCCGCCATGGCTACCGTCATGTCAGAAAAGCATACTATGATCGTAAGATCAGACTGGCAGGGAAAGTAAAGAAAGCATACCCTGTATCTCCATCGGCAACGATAGGCCTGAGGTAATCCAGGTAGGGAGTTTCCGCCCTTTGCTCAGTCGTCAATTTCCTCCGAGCATCGAAGTGCTTACGGTCATGAAGCTGTTGAGCTTTGAAGAGGCGTTGGACCTGATTTGGAACAGTGTTGTAAGGGTAGTCGCCAAAATCAGCGGAGACTTCATTTGTCGTGGTCAGAACCGAAGAGCAAGCCCACCCTGAGATGTAGAGAACTTCTTGGTTCGCTGCTTGTTGGGTCATTTGTACGGGGTCAATTGCTCCCACTTTTCGTTGGAGAACCATATCAGTGGTTGTCGATATAGAACTGAAATCTGATTGGCTCGCAACGCACTTGTATGTACAGGCTCCCTTTTTGCTGCCTTATCGCTCAGAAGATTGAAAAGCTTCCGTGCCATCAACGAACTGGGATATGTCTGTTGCAATGCCCCCCTTTTACTGACGACGTCTGCCGCCGAATATGGCCGCTTAATGCCTGCATATCGGCCAGTATGCCACCACTCTTGAACTCGCTCGACCTCTGCATCAAATAGTGCATCTTCGGTCTGGCCTCTTTTTTCCTGCTCAAGCAATAGTTGGAAGGCGTCTGAAGGGGATGCTGAGAATACGGGAGGAGTCACGGGTTGTAAAACTGAGGGCGACATCCGATGTGCAGTTGTGCAGAGGCTCCGTGGACGGGGGAGGGTTTCATTGCGACTCGGTCTCGCGTAAGGACATAAGACTCTTGGTTTTGTTGTTCGTCGCAGCATATTTGCTTCACACAATAGACGACCTGAGGGACACCACTGGGCCCATGCACAAGTCCGGCTGCAATACTGGCGGAGGCTTGATTATTGGAACTCGAGTATCAGTCCCGTTGAATTCTTCGCAGTCTCGAGTCATTGCATGCATGCGTGCGACAGGGTTGGAGAATGCGCGCCTGCGTGTGGAAGGAGTGAGTTACCTCAAGGTATTGTAACGGAGGCCCGCAATGACGCCAGTGGGTGCGGAAATCCTCGGCTTCGGAAGCCGTTTGCTCCCCGCAACCCAGGAGCAAGGTCCGTACCTATGCTACACACACACCACATTGCAAGCCCTGGGCTTTCTGGGGAAAGGAGCTTTTTGCCCAGGTGTGCACTGTGAGTCTGCTTACAGCTCTGTCCTCAGCCGCGGGCCAATTCCTCAGAGCAATGGCGTTAAGTGCACGATCGACGAGCCGAGCTCTTTTCGGTCTCAAGGTCGGCTGGATTGCTTTCCTATCCTCCCCAAATTTTGGCTTTGTTGACAATTGGCAGTTTTCTACAACACGTGCTGTGCCCAGGCGAAGATATGCCTCGTCCGCAGAGCCAGACCTTAAAGAAGTCCTTTCACTGGTGATACCCGCGAAGCGAGAACTTCTCAAAAAAGTCAAGGCAAATGCAGACAAGAAGCTTGGGGATGTGAAGGTGGAAAACACGCTGGGGGGAATGAGGTAGTTTGCACGTCACGTTTCAGTTCTCCTGTGCGGGCCGCTGATGACTTGGTAGAGGGCTGAAGGCCATGGTGTGGGAAGGTTCTGTGCTCGACGCAAATGAAGGCATTCGCTTTCATGGACGCACCATAAAGGACTGTCAATCCCAACTTCCCAAGGGTACATCTGGCACTGAGATGCTTCCGGAAGCCATGTTCTGGCTCCTCCTCACCGGAGAGGTCCCCTCCGTCACTCAAGTCCGGAAGTTTAGCCAAGAATTAGCGCAGAAGAGTCGAATACCAAGGTTTGTGGAGGAGATGCTGAACAATTTTCCCAAGGACCTGCATCCCATGACTCAGTTTGCATGTGCTGTCTCTGCTCTCAATTACGAAAGCGTTTTTGCAAAACGGTATGAGCAAGGCATGAACAAGGCAGATTACTGGGAGCCAACGTTTGACGACTGCATCACGCTGCTTGCAAAACTACCCACAATTGCCGCACGCATTTATCAAAATGCATATCGCGGAGGAGGTCCACTGCCCGCGGAGGTAGACACGGAGCAAGATTGGTCGTACAATTTTGCGGCGATGCTAGGGAAAGGCGGAAAGGAGAATGAAGCGTTCCAAGACTTGCTTAGATTGTATCTTGCGCTGCATGGCGATCACGAGGGAGGAAATGTCTCGGCGCACACAACACATCTCGTTGGTAGTGCTCTCAGCGATCCATTCCTGAGCTACAGCGCTGGCCTGCAAGGTCTCGCTGGCCCGTTGCATGGTCTAGCAGCACAAGAGGTGTTGAGATGGATTCTGCAGATGCAGGAACATGTCGGCACGAACTTCAGCGAGAAGGATGTCACGGATTACCTCTGGAGTACGCTCAAGTCTGGGCGAGTGATCCCTGGGTACGGCCATGCGGTGCTGCGAAAGCCAGATCCGCGATTTGAAGCGCTCATGGATTTCGCCAAGGCGCGTCCAGAGATTGCAAACGATCCCGTGTTCCAGCTCGTAAAGACGAATTCGGAAGTGGCGCCTGGTGTGCTGACAGAACATGGCAAGGTGAGTGTGGCACGGCGTTGGTGCTTCGTCCATTTCGTCCATTAATCTGGCCCCACGACCGGTCACGGCCAGCTGACAGTGCATTTTGCTAACGCGGCGGGTTGCGGTTAGACCAAGAATCCTTTCCCGAACGTCGACTCCTCGTCCGGAGTGCTATTTCATCATTTCGGATTCAAGGAAACCCTCTATTACACAGCGACCTTCGGGGTCAGCCGTGGGCTAGGGCCATTGGCACAATTGATTTGGGATCGGGCGCTGGGACTGCCTATCGAGCGCCCTAAAAGTATAAACTTAGCTGGCATCCTAGAGCAAGTGGGGCAGGCTTAGACGGGCAACGGTTATGCTCAGATTATACCTTAGATAACGTGTCGTCTCCAACGGAGGTGTTAGCAGTTTGCAGTTTGCATGAAGTTCGGCTGTCTGTGCCGATGGGACGCGTACACGTGCGTACCCTGGAACGATGTGAGACGAACTATCTCGCGCAATTGCTCGCACCGGGTTTCAGCAATCTGATCGATACCCCCGGATCTAAAGTGTAAAATTAAAGCAAAAATGACTGCCGGCGAACGAGGAAGATTAAAGTAAGTGACGGGCGGCCCCCTCTCCTCAACGCCGGCTCTTGGCGCATCAGGGGCTGCTAAGCACTGGTCCTTCCACCAGCCCGGCCCCTACTGAAGACAGAATGCCAAGACTCGAGCTGCGCCTGTAACCAACTGCGGTGAGCCGTCGTAAGGCCCACGCTGGCCTCGAGGGCTCACCAGCGTATTCCTTCAGCTTCGTCACATGCTCAGCCAGTTGTGGAAGAGGCGGGTATAGGTAGGCAAACACGATAACAACCCTCGTGCGACCCACTCCCATCTCTTAATCTGGCAGTGCTCGCGACCCGCGAGCTTCGGCCAGGCGTGCCGTCCATGTGTGTGTGCCGCCATGTCGACTTCAGCAACCCATCGAAAGCAGGCCTCTCTCAATCTCCGCCAGCAACATCAGCAGTCAATACACCCCTCTCCCTCTCCCTCTCCCGGCCTCTCCCTCTCGCGCCCCTCCCTCGACGCTGCCTATCTGGGCTCCTCTGAAGGAGAAGACAGCTTGGAGAACGGCGATTTCTCAGACGTCGATGAGCTCGATCCCCTCAATGATGAGACCAGATATGCGAGACGAAAAGGCGGAAGACGAAAGCTGAAGCGGTCCGACTCGGAGACAACCCCCTTGCATGGCAACCACTACGTGCAGGAGAAGAATCAATTGAGCCGACAGTTTTCATGGCGACTATGGCGGAAGTGGCCTGGTCCCAGTCGGGTCTATCGCTTTCTGCTGCTCCTCGTCCTAGTCGTCATCATCCTGTTCTCCGCAGGTGGTCTATGGATCTACAATGACGGCGCCGCCTCCCCTTACGGCGAGTCCGACCCCTATTATCCCACGCCGAAAGGAGGGAAGTTTTCTGGATGGCCCGACTCGTTCAAGAAAGCGCAGACCTTGGTGAACCAGATGACGCTTCCTGAAAAGGTCAATATCACCACCGGCGTAGGCTGGTCCATGGAGATGTGTGTTGGCAATACTGGCTCAGTACCGCGCTTGGGCTTCCCCAGCCTATGTCTTCAGGACGGACCACTGGGTCTTCGATTCGCCGACCACGCGACCACGTGGCCCGCCGGGTTGACGGTCGGCGCGACTTGGAACAAGGAGTTGATGCGCAAGCGCGGGGAAGCCCATGCGCTCGAAGCCAGACTGAAAGGCATCAATGTCATTCTCGGACCATCGATGGGACCGCTGGGGCGTATGCCCGCTGGCGGTCGAAACTGGGAAGGCTTCTCGCCCGATCCCGTTCTCGCTGGCTGGGCATCGAGCCAAACGATCAGAGGCATCCAAAGCGAGGGTGTGATTGCAACAGCGAAACACTATGTGGGCAACGAACAGGAGCATTTTCGACAAGCTTGGGAATGGGGAACACCGAATGCCATCTCAAGTAACATCGACGACCGC
The DNA here is from genome assembly GCA_021030935.1 of Astrothelium subdiscretum. Classification (NCBI taxonomy): domain Eukaryota; kingdom Fungi; phylum Ascomycota; class Dothideomycetes; order Trypetheliales; family Trypetheliaceae; genus Astrothelium; species Astrothelium subdiscretum. The sequence goes on along the minus strand of JAGFMW010000067.1, from coordinate 158,213 downwards.
ACACTGCATGAATTGTATGCCTGGCCTTTTATGGACGCCATCGGTGTAGGTGTCGCCAGCGTCATGTGCAGCTATAATCAAGTCAACAGTTCGTATGCCTGCCAGAATAGCAAGCTCATCAATGGAATCCTCAAAGAGGAATTTGGCTTCCAGGGCTTCGTGCAGAGCGATTGGCTTGCCCAGCGAAGTGGGGTGGCAAGCGCACTCGCGGGTCTGGATATGACAATGCCAGGAGATGGTCTGGAGTGGGCCGACGGTAATAGCTTGTGGGGAAAAGAGCTGACCAAGGCGGTGTTGAACGGAAGCGTGCCCATTGATAGGTTGAATGACATGGTTTCCAGAATTGTTGCGGCTTGGTATCACTTGGGACAGGACAACACGCTCAATTGGCCCCTGCCCCCTCCAGAAGCTGACGGTGGTCCGAATTTCTCAAGCTGGACGATGAATGAGACAGGACTGTTACACCCAGGCAGTGACGATAAGACGACCGGCATCGTGAACAAGTACATGGATGTGCAAAATGTTGGGGGTAATGGCACTGATTCACATCAATATCTTGCGCGTGTTATCGCCGCCGAGGGAGCAGTTTTGGTCGAGAATGTTGACGATATCCTCCCTCTCTCACGCCAAGGCTGGTCAAGCAAAGAAGCTCTTACGGCCGCAGGGAAAAAATTCAACGTCGGAATCTTTGGAGAAGATGCAGCAACCAATCCGAAAGGCCCAAATGCCTGTGAGGATCGCGGATGCAATGTTGGTACCTTGGGCCAGGGTTGGGGATCAGGGACGGCGGAGTATCCGTACATGATAGCGCCTGTAGATGCGCTCCGTCAAGCATTCGACAACGACACTGTTGAAATTTCAGAATCCACTACCAACAACCTTCCTGGAACTGCGCTCCTCTCCAGACAAGATCTTTGTATCGTCTTCGCCAACTCTGATGGAGGAGAAGGCTACATCGCCAGTGATGGTATCAAAGGCGATCGTAATGATCTCAAGCTGCAGAAAGGTGGTGACAAATTGATCAAGTATGTTGCCGACCATTGCGGCGGAGGTGATGCTGGCGTTATTGTCATTGTTCATGCTGTTGGCCCTGTGATTGTTGAGTCCTGGATCGAGCACCCTGCTATCAAGGGGGTTATCTTTGCCCATCTACCTGGTCAGGAGTCTGGCAGTTCTATTGCAGATATCCTTTTTGGAGACGTAAATCCCTCCGGGCGCCTACCGTACACAGTTGGAAAGTCGCTTGAAGACTACGGACCTGGCGCTCAGATTCTTTACAAATCGAACGGGCTGACGCCGCAACAGAACTTTACAGAAGGTCTCTATATCGATTATCGCTACTTTGATAAGAACGACATCACACCGCGTTACGAGTTTGGTTATGGTCTTGGCTACACTCCATTCGAACTTTCGGGATTGAGGATCGAGCATGTTGCTCGCGATAACCACACATTCCCTGTTGGCCGACCTCTCGGCGCGCCGCCTCCGAAATATTCGATGCATTTACCAAACCCACAAGAGGCGCTGGTGCCAGCTAACTTCTCCAAGATCAAGAAGTACGTTTATCCTTGGATCGACTCTCTCTCCGAGATCAAAAAAGGTCGCTATAATTATCCGCGCGGTTACACTAGTGTAAATGCGCTCCCTCCTGCGGGCGGTGGCCAGGGTGGACATCCGGACCTCTGGGTCCGTGCCATCAATATCCAGGTCCACGTTGCAAACATGGGCGAACTGGACGGTGCCGCAGTTGTGCAGCTCTACGTTGGTTTTCCACAGGATGCATTTGACTATACTTGGAACGCCACGCATTTTGCCAATTGCACTTACAACACGACGAATGATCCTCTCACGGCGAATGCTACGAACCCCTTGAATTCTTTTCTGGACAACGAGGGAAGAAATATCACTTCATGCAGTAATGAGACCATGTGGGAGATGAACCCGAGAGTTGACTTCCCGGTGCGCGTTCTCCGAGGGTTCGAGAGGATCCAGCTCCCTGCCGGGGCCAAGTATATGGTCAACTTTGATCTCAATAGGAGGGACCTGAGTTATTGGGATATTGGTGCCCAGAATTGGAGAATACCCGAGGGAGAATTTGAATTTTTCGTTGGCTTCAGTAGTAGAGATTTACCGCTAAGGGCAAACGCAAAGGTAATTGGCCAGGCCAATGGTGTGCTGGGCGAAGACATTCACGTTGAAGATGAAGCCAGGTAAAGAGGCGGGACACGCTCGGGGGAGGCTTTCTGTTTTTTCTTTTTCATCTGCTTGACCGTCTACTTTTCGAATCGCTTGTATTTTCGAGAAAAAACCATTCGCATATCCTGGCGTACGGTCTGGCTTGGGAAGGGACCTTGGCTGATAAAAGGGGATAGATTTCTCACTATACCCTTTGTATGGACTAACGTCATGGGTCGTTTTCATACCATTTTCAGTCACTGTTCTTTTGCAAAACTTCTTGGAAACTGATTCAATTCCACGTGACTTTTCGCGATCAAGTAATTGGATGGCGTATAGGTAAGCGATCGCAAAGTTCTTCGAGCCAAGACTTGCCGTATTCGTTCGACGACGAGAATAGCAGGTTTATAGGTAGAACAGATACCCGCCTAGATCTTTTTGGATGCATACTTGCAACCAATGTTCTCCCACAAGGGCATACCACTAAGCCAGATGGTTTCGCCTCTTCCAAGCCATATCAGTAGTAGTCGGTCAATTCTTGTACAAACTAGGCACAGAACTCGCGTACTATCGCTTAGTCTAAATTACCCCACTAATGCCATTCCTTTCATGCTGCTGTCCCTGAAATTTCTTCTTACGGAGTGATAGGCTTAGCAAATACTGCCTTCACATCCTTCATCCAGCCACTGCTCACAAGTTTCTGGATAATGTCTTGTTCACAGTGTTGCTGGAAAGCCTGCTTCGATTTGTACTGCTCGAAGAAATGGAATATACTCGGATCGTCCTTGTCCCGAGCCAGACAGTAGTACACGACGCCTTCTTCCGCCTGGGCAAGTTTAGTTGTTTCTTTGTAGACAGCTTCGACCTTATCCGCGTGTTCGGGAACGGTGTAGACCTTGGAACGAGGTTAGGAATACGATCAATCCCAGGAGAGGCTGTAGCATGTGAAGGAAGGGGGAAGATTCACAGTGCCGTACACACAGAATTCGCCTTCAGGGATATCGTAGGCACTGTCGTCCCTCCAATTCTTCTCAGTCATGGTGCTGGCTGCTGCATGAGTCAGATCCAGTCACCCAGATCATACGAACTCATGAACCGTGAAGCGGAATCGTCGAAAGAGGCACTGTGAAGGAGTGGTTGGTCCAGAAATTTTGCTTAAGAACGACCAGTCCGTCACAAGATGGTACCAAAGCACAGACCTCCTTCGACTTGGTAGCGGAGCAGAAAAGTGACTACAGAGACATCACCAACTTGCTGTTTCGGAGTTGGCTCCAAGGATGGAGCTGTGATGGGTGTCTTTGCTCAACCCATAGGACTTATAGGCGTATTAAGCGGAGGGATTAAAAGGGGCAGTACTTAGATATTGATAGAACGGAAATTGGAGTGAGGGATTCTGCAATCGTGTCGTACCCGGATTACAAAGTCCCATGGTTGGAACCGATCCACCACAAGTGCTTGCGAAAATCTTGTTCAGGTATTATGACTTTCTCGAGAGAAATGAGTCCTATCTCTCAGCGATGGGCTGAAGAGGCGTTTGAAGCTAACGATACTTCATACTCTGGATTGGAATGCAACAAGTGCGCAAATATCAAATCAGGTGCTTTGCCTTGATTTCTCGGTTTAACTCAACCATTAGAAAGGTACGGAGTACTCCGAACCTTGGGAAGGTTGTCTAAGTTACCCGGGTTAGGTAGGTACAACATGGCTTCCTAAATTGACATGTGATAGCGCGACAGTCTATCGAGGAGTGCGAGCGAAGTCGCACACTCCGACTCTGAGCTGCCGGTCTCCTGAAACTTTCCTCGGCTAAAACAAAAATCCAATCAGCAAATCCTCCAATCCTGTCACTGCTTTGATAGATTAAAGTGGGAATGGCTTCCAAAGAGAAGCCGGAGCAGAAGAAAACCAATCTAAAACGTAAAAGTCCTCACGACTCTGGTGTCAAAGCCTCCCAGTCCTTCCAGCAGCCGACCTCCCGTCAACGCAAGTATGCCAAAACTCGCGATGCTCGCCAAATATCTGTTCAAACCTCCGATAAGGCCTTCGGCAATGGCGAAGTCGACCTCGACAAGTATGTCAAGGCCAAGCAGTACGAAATCAAGGCGTTGGAAGGTGCGCTCGTCAGAAGTAAAAAGAGCCTGAACTCAAGGGCCTTTCAAGGTGTACCCCGGGAGATGAGGCGACGTACAGCGAGCCACGACGTGAAGAAGGTGCCAAAGAGGCTAAGGGCGAGGGCCATGAAGGAGGTGCGTGGTTTTCTCGTCGACTGCCGAGCATGTAGGCCATGGAAGCTCGAAATCATGAGACTGATACCTGCACATAGATGGAAGAAGATAACACACCGACCAGGAAGCGGAGAATCACAGGGAAGATGCGGCTAAGGCTCGAGACAGCGAAGAAACTAAGGGAAATCCGCCAGACTGCCACGAAGAAGAACGAGCACAAGGGAAAAGAGACAAAAGGGAAGGAAGGGAAGGGAAGGGACGCGGTGGGACAAATGAAGGAACCTAAGATCAAGGTGAATAAGTTGCAAGAAGCCCCAAAGCCACAGGCCTTGTTCCGGAAACGCCAGATTTATAAGACATGGCTACCGACGCATCTCTATCACACCAAGAGGGCACACATGACTGCCCCGAAGCAGCCACTGTGGAGATTTGCCTTGCCGTTAACGCCGACAAACAAGAGTTATCGCGTCACACATAGAGCCAGTGGGCAACGAGGTGCTGTGGCTTGGGATACGAGTTACATGTCTACCCTCGGCCTCGTTGGACCGGAGAAGAGCATCCAAGGCTTGCTAAAGGCTCTTGGAACCGGTGCCAACCATGATGAAGAGGGCGTCTGGGCCAAGAAAGGCGAGCGCTGGAGGAGAGGGACAAGAAGTTGGAGCAGTTGGTTGTTCGAAAGAGAAGGGCGGCCAAAGAAACCGATTGGACCGGCAACGATTATATGGTGCTTAGAGCAAGAATGCTCAGAGGATGCCGTGATGGGGGGCACAGAGCCGCCTACAAAAGTCAAGAAACCCAAAAGGAAGGCTTTCATCAGAATCCACCCGTCTGCATTTCTGCAATTATGGGAAGAAGTGTTAAGACTAGCAAAGGTACAAAAGCCGATGGTCATGGTCGAGGACCTTCGCTTCGAGATTGGAAGCATTGAAGTTGTAGGACCTGCCTCAACCGAAGCTCTATTGGCTACTCTATGGCCATGTCAATTGCCGGACGACGTTTCAGACAGCGGAGATGCTCCAAGCAAAGTCTGGACGGACATTGGACCCATGGGGAGTCCAGCATCGACACCACCTGGGGCGCTTCTGGCTTTCGAAATTCAAGACCCACGCCTCCATTCTCCAATTCGCAAGACAGAATCTCCTGCGCAAAACTCAACGACTCAAGTCCGCGCCCTTTCCCTACTCTCGTCCTGGCCGCCTGATCATACACAAACCTCACCAGCCATCTTTGACCGCAGCGCCCGTCTTAAAGCACAGCGCGAAATGCCTAGCCAAAAAGCAATCAACCGCCGCAAGTCCCTCGCCACTCCTGGCACACACCCGGATACCAGGCCTACTGATCCACGCATTCCCATCATGCTGCTCGCTCACCGCACTCCTTTGCGTAGCCAAGGGACCTGGACTCTCCTACTCCCATGGAAATGCGTCAAGCCTATCTGGTATTGCCTCATGTATGTGCCCATCTCAACAGGAGGCAGTGTGCGCTTTGGCGGTCAAAGAGAAGCTCGCCAGGTAGCTTTCGAAGCCAGTGAGCCTTGGTTTCCCGGGGATTTTCCAGGGACGAGGGCGGGCTGGGAGTGGGAGGAAAGGGAGCGAAAGAGGAGGAAGGAAGAGTGGGAAAGAAAGCCTAAGGGCAAGAGAGTGGAGTGGGAGAGTGTGGATCTAGGGAGAGGTAGGAAAGGCGAAGTTGGTGCTGGTTGGGGATGCGATTGGGGGAAGCTGCTTCATGGATCTGATAAAGAAAGCCCAAAATTCGTCACTGAAAGGGAAGACGGGCAAGCTCGAACATACGCAGAAGGAGATACAAACCTTTCCCCGACGAAAGATAAGCAGCTATCCGCAGAGAAGGAAAAGGAGCAAGAACAAAAACCACCGCCGAAGCAACCAGAGCTGTATCATCTCTGCTCTTTGATTGCCCAATCTATCATCAACTCAACCTCTCCTAGCCGGGACCTGCCCCTCGGTACCCTCATCACCGTTAAACTCTCTTCCCTCTCCCGCGGAGTCACCACGCCCTGCAGCCGCATCTACAGACTCCCCACAGACGACCCTTCTCTCCGCCAAAGCTGGCGCTCGCTCCTCGCAGATCCAGCATCTACTAAACATGGGAGGAAGAGGCATTGCAGAGCCCCTCCACCGCTGCCAAAGAATGCACCTCAAGACGTTGTTCAACGGCGGCTCGCAAGGATATTGTTGGAACCGATGCCCGTGAACCCCGGCAATAAGGATTATCCCGTTGTCCCAGACGAGAAGGATTTAATGGGGTTTGTGACCACTGGGAGTTACAATTTGGGAGAGGGACAGGGAACAGGGATCGGAAACTTGCTACTGAGTAGAGTGATCGAAAGATATGAGCCCACTGGTGCAGGGCGAGAAGGAGAGGAGGTAGAGCGAATGAGAGGGGAAAGGAAAGGGAGCCTAATCACAAAAGAAGATAGACTTTGTATCGTTAGAGAGGCAGGACTGGGTTTTGGGCGATTGGCTGTGTGGGAAATCTGCTGATGCCCAAGCCAGCACGCTTCCTAAGGTCTCGAGACTTTGAGATTATTATCATCATGGGCGGAAACAAACAGATAGTTTCTCTCTATGAAACGGAATGATAATGAGCTTCTATAATGTAGCATGGGAAGCTTCGAAACCTTACTTTTGGGTGTTCCCCTTTCAAGCCTTCGAGAGATTTCCGACGATACCTTATGATCCGATATTGCAATGTACACGTGCTATCGAACCTCATGTGCTTTTGATAGATCTTCCAGTCTGACTCCTGGAATACGGCCTGACGGGCAAACGCTGATAGCCAATGCTCGAGGTCGGTAGTTTCCGAGGACGGGCGCTTTCGGTGTGACGGCATCAGCGCGATCTTCAAAGCTTCCCCTAGGAGTGACGGAGGCTGGCATGAACACATGAATTTTGGGCCGGACTTCCCTCGGATCTTTACATCCAATTGATGTCCTTTTAGTCACCTCACCATGCTTCCACCGACGATTGCGTGCAGGATCAGCTCTTGCGCCTACCGCAACGTGCTTCCATCAGTTCGGAGCTTCTCGGCAGCTACATCTATCCGGAGAGCTCCTGCTAGGGCTGTTGCATCCTCAAAACCCCCTCTCATATCACGCCAATCAGTTACGTCTTCTTGCTCTTCAACTTCGCTACGAAGATTTACAGCTACCCCCACAATGGCAGCTACAACACGAACAGAAAGCGATGCGTTTGGGGAGATACAGGTACCGGTGGACAAGTACTGGGGAGCCCAGACAGAGAGGTCGTTGGAGAACTTCAAGATCAATCAACCGCAGGATCGCATGCCACCACCAATAGTCAGAGCGTTCGGCGTACTGAAGGGAGCGGCAGCCACGGTCAACATGAAGTTTGGGCTGGGTAGGAAGTTCACTTTGAAGGCCCGACTAGAAGAGCTAATTGAAGATTAGATCCTAAACTTGGAAATGCAATTCAACAGGCAGCACAGGAAGTTGCCGAGCTCAAGCTCGTCGACCACTTCCCCCTCGTCGTTTGGCAAACCGGCTCTGGTACTCAATCCAACATGAACGCGAACGAAGTCATCTCGAATCGCGCAATTGAGATTCTTGGGGGTACGATGGGCACCAAAAAGCCAGTCCACCCCAATGACCACGTCAACATGTCTGCATCCTCCAACGATACCTTTCCCACTGTAATGCACATCGCCGCTGTCCTTGAGTTCGAGGAGCATCTCCTGCCCGCCCTCCAATCACTTCGGGATGCCTTACACCGCAAATCTCAGCAATTCGAACGCATCATCAAGATTGGACGGACTCACCTGCAGGACGCTACGCCTCTCACACTTGGCCAAGAATTTTCAGGCTATGTCACTCAACTGGATTACGGTATCGAGCGTGTCCAATCGGCCCTTCCACGCTTACGGAACCTTGCCCAGGGCGGCACAGCTGTCGGCACGGGTCTCAACACTTTCAAAGGCTTTGCAGAAGACATCGCTTCTGAAGTTAGCAAGATGACGGGTCACCAATTCCACACCGCTCCCAACAAATTCGAGGCACTGGCAGCCCATGATGCCGTCGTCGAAGCGTCCGGCCAACTGAACACCCTTGCTACCTCGCTCTTCAAGATTGCACAGGACATCCGTTTCCTCGGTTCTGGGCCCCGCTGTGGTCTCGGCGAACTTAAGCTCCCGGAAAACGAGCCGGGGAGCTCCATCATGCCTGGCAAGGTCAACCCAACTCAATGCGAGAGCATGACGATGCTTTGCACGCAAGTCATGGGCAATCACGCCGCCGTGACTTTCGCCGGCAGCCAAGGTAATTTCGAGCTCAATGTCTTCAAGCCCGTCATGATCCGTAACCTCCTCCACAGCAGTCGGCTGCTCGGAGATGGCATGCGGAGCTTTGAGAGGAATTTGGTAGCGGGGATGGAAGCTGACGAGAAGAGGATTGGGGCCCTGCTGCACGAGAGTCTGATGCTAGTGACGTGTCTCAATCCGGTCATAGGTTATGACATGGCGAGTAAAGTTGCGAAGAATGCGCACAAGAAGGGGACAACGCTCAAAGAGAGTGCGATGGAGTTGAAGGCATTAAGTGAAGAGGATTTTGACAAGACTGTCAGGCCAGAGCTCATGCTCGCTCCAAAAGAGAAAAAGTAAATAATGAATTATATATGGGGCGTCCATCTCCGTCAATGGAAAGCACCATCTTCAGTTCAACTTGAGCTTGCAGAAACTTACCCAGATAGTGTTCCATCAAAATGGCGGTGTCTCTATAGTGTTTCGACTAGACACGAGAATACTCACAGTCGCCACTCCGACGAAATACAGCTGACTGCAATGCGCGTTTCCCATCGCGATCAGATGGATGTGCACAGGAACAGAACAGGACAAGTACATGAAGAAATGAAGACGCGTAAGACGCGTAAGAGGAGAGGGTTGCAGCCCGTGGTCAAAACGTCGGCCGAGACGCGCAAAAACGCGTGTAGGTACTCCGTACAAACGCGACCCTGTTCCTGTCGGGTACAACTCCAGCCTTCCTCCACAGATGTAAGGCAATCTCGGGAAAGCATACTGCCACCGTGATGCCAGGGCGAGTTGTACCGCGCCGTAGGAGTCATTCTGAGGTTGTCGATTTGGGGGATGAAGACGAACTGGAATCAGATGCCTCATCCCACAGCAGCAAGCGCGCGCGGCTGCCCAATGTACGTACCTATTTCACGAACTCGCCTCTCTGATCAAGGCATCCGCTCTTGCTCTAGGTTCCCTTCAAGCTGATCGGCTTATTAGAACGCCGCGGAACGTCCTCGACCAAATGGTATCCATGCGTATACCAACGGAGCAGGCACTGCAAGTGGCGACGAGAAGCACCAGCCCGGCTCAATTGTTCGAGTCAAGTTGAAAAACTTTGTCACCTACACCGCTACCGAGTTTCATCCGGGACCGAGTCTGAATATGGTTATTGGTCCCAATGGGACGGGGAAGAGTACACTTGTCTGTGCAATATGTTTGGGCCTGGGTTGGGGCCCCCAGCATTTAGGACGCGCGAAAGAGCTGTCAGAATTTGTGAAGCACGGTGCCCGTGAAGCTGAGATCGAGATCGAACTCAAGGCTGGAGAGAAGCAACGCGGTAGAAACCCGGTCGTCAAACGCCTTATCAAACGTGAAGGCAACAAGACGACATGGTTGATCAATGGCAGCAGCGCTACACACAAGCAAGTTCAACAATTAGCCAGGTCATTCTCTATTCAAATCGACAACCTCTGTCAATTCCTGCCCCAAGACCGCGTTGTCGAATTTGCCGCGCTTTCCCCTGTTCAGCTGCTCGATCAAACGCAGCGTGCAGCTGCGCCGGAATACATGGTCGAGTGGCATGATCAGCTCAAGCGCCTAAGGAGCGAGCAGAAGAAGAGCCAGGCCGAACAAAGCAATGTTCAAGAAAGTCTCACCAACCTCGAAAATCGCCAAAGAGCACAGCAGATGGACTATGAACGGATGCAAGAGCGCGAAGTCGTGAAGAAACGAGTCGCCGCGCTCGAAAAGATACGACCTCTGGCTAAGTATCGTACGCTCCGCACCAGATGTCAGGGCCTGAAAGAAGAGAAGAAGGCGGCCGAACACGCGTTGAAGCAGTTGCAAAGGGAGGTAGCGCCGTCGATGCAAGCGGTCAACGCGAAGCGGAACTACAAGACCCAAGTCGAGTCCATTGTGGGAAAACGGAAGAAGCTGGTCGAGCGCCATGAGAACCGAGTAGATGGTTTCAAGGCGGAATTGGATCGGCTCCACAATGATATCCAGGAGTGTGGTAAAAAGAAAAAGGCAGAGAAGGACAGCGATCAAGACCGAAAAAATCGAGTTGAGCGGATCAAGCGTGAGATTGTCAATATCAAAGCTCGCATAGAAGCGACGCCTCCCGAGTTTGATGCCCCTATGTTCAATGAAAAGATTCGGGCCGAAACCCGCAAGATGCGAGACATCGACACACGTACCGGGGAGATCAAAAACACGATGAAGACCTGCAGCGAGGAAGTTGGGAGACTTAAAAGCAGTGTCCAGAACAAGCAGAATGAAATTGATCACTTGCAATCCCAGGCAGGCCAACAGCTCAGTAAGCTCGAAAAGGTGTCCCGCGACGCCTATTTACTATGGGACTTTGTCCAGAAGAACCCGAACAAATTCCAGAGCAAGGTGTATGGTCCTCCGATTGTTGAGTGTTCATTAAAGAATCCGCAGTTCGCCGACCCTATCGAGTCCGTCTTCCAACAGGGAGATCTGACAGCCTTTACTTGCGCTTCACAAGATGATTTCAAAACGTTGACGGATATCGCGACCAAGCAAATGGGATTGGTCGATTTTCACCTTCGTCAAGTTCATGTAGGGTTAGACCATTGGAAGGCTCCTGTCTCTGAAGAAAACATGAGACGGTTTGGACTGGATGGCTGGGTCCTGGACTACATTCAAGGCCCAGAACCTGTCCTTTCCATGCTGTGTGATAGTGCGCGCATCCATCAGACTGGGCTCGCAGTACGCGAACTCAGCGACCAGCAATTTGATGCTCTTTCCTTGAGCGCGATATCGTCGTTTGTCGACCGCTCCAGAACGTATCAAATAACGCGACGGCGCGAGTACGGTCCGAAGGCAACATCAACGCGTGTTCGAGATCTTCGTCCTGCCAAGTTCTGGACGAATCAAGGTGGCGATTCCTACCGTGAGGAGCGCATAAGGCGAGAGATCCGCGAGGGAAAAGGGGAGGTAGAAGAAATCCAGTCTCAATATCAGCAATGCAAGACGCAGCTTGGTACACTGGGAACGGAATACGAACAGGCTGAGTCGGAGAAAGAGAAACTCGAAAATGAAAAGGCAACATTGCAGAAGGCCGATTCGGAATTCAAGGCTCTACCCGTCAAGCTTGGAGCTCAAGAATCCAACCTCACCGAGCTCCAGCAACAGGGTGCAAGTCTCAAATCCCGCACCTTGGCCCTGGACCGTCAAGCCGAGGATTTGGCGTTCCAGCGCGGCGATAAAGCGATCGAGTACGGGCGTGCCGTCGACGTACTTCGAAGCCAAATCACTGACCTCATTACCGCGCAACTCGTTCTCCTCGAGGCTTCCGCCGACCATGACAGCCTCGTGGCGCGTAACGCTGAGGTCGAAAACCTACTTCAAGAACGCGGCAGAGAAATCAAAGAGAAAGAAGCAGAATACAAGCGCGTACTCGACGAGGCTAAAGCCTGGGGAAAGAAATGCGAGAACTTGTTTCCTGATGGACGAACGGAGGAAGAGGACCAGGCTATGTCGGATACAGAGGGAATGGAACCTCAGCAGCTCGAGATCGAGATTGAATCCGCGCAAAGTCGGTTGGAGTTGCTGCATGAGGGAAATCCGCGGGCGATTCAAGAGTTTGAGAAGCGTGCGCAGGACATCGAGAGGCTGAAGGAGAAACTGCAGAATGGTGCGGAGGGTCTAGCGAGCTTCGAGCAACAGATTCAAGAGATTAGGGAGAGATGGGAACCCGAGCTCGACGACTTAGTCGCCAAGATTAGTGAGGCATTCGCAAAAAGCTTTGAACGGATTGGATGCGCAGGACAAGTCGGTGTGTCCAAAGACGAGGACTTTGAGAACTGGGCGGTGCAGATCATGGTGCGGTTTCGGTAGGTCCAGGGCATTGGCCGTCCCAGGCCATTCGCGTGTACCTTTCGTCTTTTCGCGTTGCTGACCTTACACCCCAGTGAAAATGAAACCCTTTCCCAGCTGGACTCGCACCGTCAGTCCGGCGGCGAGCGCGCAGTCTCGACCATCTTCTACCTCATGGCTCTTCAATCGCTGGCTCGTGCTCCGTTCCGCGTGGTCGACGAGATCAATCAAGGCATGGACCCTCGCAATGAACGCATCGTCCACGAACGCATGGTTGACATCGCGTGCGGTGCTGTACCGCACGCTGTACGTAGCGGAGCACGCAGCCAAACCGCGGAATTGTACGGTACAGGCGATTCGGATGATGAAGTCGATAGCGATTCCGGGCGTCGACGGGACGTGGCACGTAGATCCCGGGAGCCTACCGCGGGAGTGGATGGGGAGGCAGCAGAGGGAATGGGAGCGAGAACCAGCCAGTATTTTCTTATTACGCCCAAGCTACTGAGTGGACTGAAGTATCGGCCGAGTATGAAGGTACACTGTATCGCCAGCGGAGAGTACATGCCGGACGATTGGAAAAAGTTGGATTTTGGGAAAATGCTGGCTCATGCAAAGATGGTTGTCGGAAGAAACAAGCCAAGTCCTAGGCCGAGAACCTTAGGGGCAAGGGTTGGAAGTGTCGAAGCATGACGTCGAACAAGTCTTGTTCTAGATGGTGTAGCGGGTTTGCTATACAGGAACGGGAGTAGGGATTGCTGCTCTTCGGTTAGGATTTTGATGGGTCAGTGTTCGCAAAAGTACAGATCTAGCATTATGTACCAGGTGCGGTATTGACGCGAAACTCAAGAAATGGCAAAATGATCGGGCCCCCAAGAGAAACAAGCCTGGTCACTGTGGCCGCCTTTTCTAGCGATTTCCTTTTCTTATCCACTCGTTCATACGGCACCATTTGACTCGTCGTCGATCTCCCGTCACCCGTTGGCTTCCTGCTCTCTCAACTTCTTCGACTGTGCCCTCCACCAATCTCCACGAAGCCTTGTCCCATCTCCAAACACCTAGAACTCTCTTCAAGCTGCAGCCTTTGCCTTCTCTGCCGCACTCTCGGGGTTCTCCACAATTGCCTTGGCCGTCTCTTTCTCGCTCTTCGCCGCTTTCTTCAGCTCATCGGCAAGGGAGCTGTTTTTGATGGATTGGTTATACAAGAAAATGCGAGTACATTGAGTAGTACCGACAAGGAAGACGAAGAAGTTGACAGTTGCGAGGCTGAGAGAGAGAGAGGGAGAGCAATCCTGTCAGTGACCATTTCACAGCAAGGTCAGCGGGAAGACGGCGACATACAAGTAGTTCTGAGGCCTGATCACAAAGCACCACCGTGTCCAGATGGCTCCAGTAGCGACCAGGGCGGCGTTTTGCTGCAATGACAGATTCTCGGCAGGCCGTGCGAGATCGGCGACACCGGCCAGGACGAGTCCCCATTTCATGATCGGTGCCCTAGACAAGTTAGAAATCCTTATTCAAGGCGCTTCCAAAACCATCTGCTTCTCTTCCCGGCCTTCCTTCCGGCAGACAAGGCGGCTCATTTTCGTCTCTATTTGCTGGCACGGGTCCTGATTGATCGAACGAAGGGCTGACAAGCATACCAGAAGTGCACCGTCTTGGGCCCCACCTCCGACTTCCATAACCTCATAAGCGCACTCTCATTCTTGGGCGGCTCGACGTTGGTTTCGGCCACGGTCTGTACGCGTCGTCGGGCGAGCTGCTGGCGCATGGAGGAGGTCCATTGTGAGGAAGGGCGAAAGACGGGGCGGGCAGCACGGAAGAGGTGAAGAGGATTACGGCCAGCCATTGTTGAGTACTTGCGATTGGGATAGGGTGCGTAAAGTGTTTGGGAAAGAAAGAGGAAGCGTGAGGAGGCACTGGAGGGTTGCCCGGTTCGGATGTTCCAGGTCAGCGCCGGCATCGGAGTTCAAGGATCGGTCGGACCTAGACACCTAGAGGTGCGAGCTGATCGCGGCGGACAAAATATTGGCTGGACTCTAAGGGAAATCGAACGAGCCAGCACAGACTTTTGCGGTCCTACTAAGTCCATACCAATGGACTCAAAGAGCTCTCTATCGTGGCACATGATCATAGATTATTCGGTTTCTCAAGAATATCTGTGGAGAGAGAATGCCCAAGTCATTGATCTGAGACTACCTAGGTAGGTACTACTGTACAGGAGACACGGCACCATAACTCGTCAAAATCCCATACTCCTGTCCGGAATTTTTAATACTTTCGGATCCTCTTCACTTGCCATTCATAGCAACAGAGATCATTTTAGTTCACATTCACAAGTCCCAACGTTCCTCAGCCCAGCTGTCTGCGACAAAGGGAGCCAACCTTTCCGTGAGCTCCTCAACCGTCAAATCATCATCATTGTGCCATTCCTGGTACTCAACAGCTCTGGTGCTCTTATTCTGAACCTTCTTTGGTGGAATCAGAACATTGCCAACGACTTGAATGACACCGTCCCTGGCGATTCCATCTTGAACGACGACTCGTGAAAAGGCATTGACCTTGATAGAGATGAATGGGCCGTAACGCGCGATGTCCACAGCCAAACTACGAGTCTCGTCGCCATCCTGGAGCAGGGTAGGCAGGTCGAGATGGACGTACCCAGCCTTGCTATCTACAGACTGCTCAGCATCCTCGTCGGCTTTGTAGAATGCGTCAGAGTACAACGTATTCCCTGGCGCGACGTGATACTTGAGTAGTGCTTTGAGGTACTTCAGGCCGTGCTGGCTGAAGAGGAAGGCATTGATCCGAGGGCCCAGTTTGCGGAACGCAAGGTTGGAGGGGGCGAAGAGCGTGCCACCCGGGTGATCGGTAGTGTTCAATTGGTCCAATAATCCGGTCTTGCCCAAGCCAAGTTCGAGCGTAGAGAATTCGCTGGGGAGGAGATCGATGATGGTGATGGCTCTCGGAGGGGGAATGATTAAAGAATCGACCCCATGGATCACGCCATTGGTGCCGAAGATGTCGATCGCAACCACGCGACTGTAGTAGTTGATGGTCAGACCTTTAAAGCCGACGTTGACGCTGAGTCTCTGGGGGAGAGGCTCGGAACCAAGCGAGTCGGAATCGAGGGCGGTGGGGATTGTATGTGTCTTGAGCACGCGACCAGCCGGATAGAACTCTGGCGAGACATGGTATGAGAGCAAGGCCTTGATCTGCTCGGGAGACGGCTCGGGGGCGTGCTTGGGAATCTTATCGAAAGCCTTGTCTGTCGGAGCAAAGACGGTGAAATTGGCTGACGTGCCATTAAGAAGCTCCACGAGATCGTCGTTGTCATTGATAAGCTTGGCCAGCTTAGTCGTGTACTTGCTCTCGGCAATGAGTTGATAGACCGTCTTGTTTGGCTTGTGGTCGTGGTGAGGGTGGTGAGGGCGATGATGACCACCACGATGAGGAGGATGGGTAGGACCGTCGAATTCGACATCGTCCAAGGAAGTCTTTGCAGTCTCGAACCAAGCCTCTACATCATAACCAGCCTCGTATATTTTCTCGTACGCAGTTTCACTGGATTTGGTAGCAAATTCGACAGCTTCGTCAAAGGCATTCTTGGTCCCTTCAACGACATCATCGAAAGTATCTCTAATGCTACCCAGAACATCAGACTTGGTAGGCAATTTCTCGTACAAGGATTTGGCCTGTGGTTTGGTCTCAATTGCCACATCTTTGAGCACCTGTTCGTCCGGAACGACGAAAGCAGTGGTGACAGCTGCCAGCGGCAGAAGCTGAGTGAACCTCATGATGGTACCGAGGAGGAGGTCTCAACGGAGTAAATGAAAGAAGAGGAATTAGGATGGGGAGAGAGAGGGAAATGGGCGTTGGGATGCACCTTCATAAGCTCGCTAACCAGGCAATGATGACGACTACGTATCGTGCCTGCGGTTCGTCGCGGAATCGAGATCACTGCAAAGGTCGCACCCTCCACACCATCAGAGCACGTGCTTGAAGGATGCCCCTTCTTACCTTATTTGTCGTTGGTTAGGGGAGAAAGAATGTGTCCAAACAATGGTGCGTCGTTCAGGAGCCGCATCAGTCTCTTTGCTGACGCACGCCCTCTCTTGTCTCCAGTGGACATCCGACCAGGTAGCACCCCGCCTGACGTCACGCCACCTTGAGCGGACGTCTGGAGGAGACTTGGAGCAAGCCAGGGAGCCACCAATATTACGAGGTTATCCGGGAAACCTTACTTCGAAAATGGAATTATTGAGTTGTGGGTGAAATTCTGTCGTGTATTCTCTAATTCGAAAGGCTGGTCTTCCATGTTTTGGGACCACATAAGTACGGAGTGCTCCAAGCTTGCATAGCATAAATTCGTCGAAGCCCGGCGCAGATTCTTTAAAGACAGTACTTATATCCGGAGGCGCCTAAGGCAAACGCGCCGATTGTGTACAGCGACATCGGACGAGACGAAAAGGAAGGAATACTTAGAAAGCAGATTGATGCATGCGCTGTAAGCTTAGAGATTGTACAAAGCAACCGAAATGCAGCAGCATGGTTGGTGTATTCAAAAACAAGCTTTACCAAGCATTCGTGATCGACAGACCGCGCCGGGGGTTGGACCAGTGATATCTTGCAGAAACCCCAGAATGGAAAAGTGATGGAAGAGCTACGTCAGGGGCAGATACGGTGCCTGGTAAATTCTTCATGCAATGACCAGTTTCTTGACACATCGAAAACAAGCTCTGATGCCCCTTCCCCCTTTGCCCCACATCGAGAGGGCTTTAACTACCTAAGGTTGTATCTGCCTTCCAAGTGTTCAATTCTTTTCTTCATTTGCCTCAATAATACCTCACGAGAAGTTGCTTTACAATATACAAGTTGATTGACAATGGCTGGTCTCGCGAGACACGTAACTAATCTGTTCCTTCGATATTCTCCATGCACTCAGCTGACCTAGTCTTTAGGTTGACCCAGAGGAACTTGTGCAGTCCATGCACGAGAAGCCACACTCTCACCGCGGAAAACATACCGGGTCGGCAGCTTCTCACTCGGTGACTCCATATTCGACTCGTTATAACAGCAAATACGAGCTATCCAAATTCCAAATTCCTCATGATGGTGCTCCAGCAGACGCCGTCCATCAGCTGCTCAAGGACGAGCTCGACCTCGATGGACGTCCCAACCTCAATCTTGCCTCCTTCGTGGGCACGTACATGGAGCAGGAGGCTGAGAAGCTCATGATCGAGAACCTATCGAAGAACATGTCCGATGCTGATGAGTACCCGGCGATGATGGATATGCATGCTCGGTGCGTGAGTATCATTGCTCATCTTTGGGGTGTGCAGAAAGGCGAGAAGGCTATTGGCAGTGCCACCACTGGCAGTAGCGAGGCCATCCACCTTGGTGGATTGGCAATGAAGCGAAGATGGCAAGAGAAACGCCAGGCGGAAGGCAAAGACGCTTCCAAACCCAACATTATCATGGGTGCAAATGCTCAAGTCGCACTCGAAAAATTTGCTCGCTACTTCGAGGTTGAAGCTCGTATCTTGCCAGTGAGTGAGAGGTCGCGGCACAGACTCGATCCGGAGCTCGTAAAACAGAACATTGACGAGAACACTATTGGCGTCTTTGTAATCATGGGTTCAACTTACACTGGCCACTATGAGCCGGTCGAGGAAATTTCCAAGATCCTAGACGAGTTTCAAGAGAAAACCGGGGTAGACATCCCTATCCACGTCGACGCTGCGAGTGGAGGTTTCATTGCACCCTTCACCAATGCGAAAGCTGGCGGACCCAGATGGTGAGTCAGGCAGTGTTTCGAAGAGCATGAACATGACGTTGACAGACTCTATAGGAACTTTGAGCTGCCTCGCGTGAAATCCATTAACACTTCTGGACACAAGTTCGGCCTAGTTTACGCTGGTGTGGGATGGATCATTTGGCGTGATGAAGGTGTGCAATCTGCTACCGATTCCGAACAACAGAAATTGGCAACTAACAGATCCATAGCTTACCTGCCGAAGCATCTTGTCTTTGAGCTGCACTACCTTGGAGGAACCGAGGAGTCATACACTCTCAACTTTTCACGGCCCGGTGCACAGATCATTGCTCAATACTATAATCTGATTCATCTTGGGTTCATTGGCTTTCGCTCCATAATGGAAGACGCCTTGACAAACGCTCGACTTTTGAGCAAGAGTCTTGAGGCGACAGGTTGGTATCGCTGCGTGAGCGATATTCATCGCAAAAAAGGGGACTTTGAGTACAGAAAGGGCGAGAAGCCCTTCGAGAAGGAAGGCGAGACGAGTGCAGATTACAATGCCGGCCTTCCAGTTGTGGCATTCACCCTGACAAACGATTTTCACAAGCAATACCCACACGTGAAGCAACAGGCCGTCAGCAACTTGCTGAGAGCGAAGCAGTATATCATCCCGAGTAAGTCTTGCGGAACCTGTGTTACCCGATCCGGCCCTATGATCAGCCGCTTCCTTCCGAACACCTATGGCATGCAGACAGCAGCTAGTGTGACCTCAAGATTCAGTTTCATGTTTAGGTAGATGTCTCGCAGGCTGACGATTTTTCCAGATTACCCGCTGCCGCCTGGTGAGGAGAAGACGGAAATTCTTCGAGTCGTCGTGCGCGAATCCATGTCGGTTGACCTGCTTGACCGCCTGATTGCGGACATCTGCGCCGTCACGGAGAGCTTAATGAATACTGATGAGATTGATCTCGCTGCGTGGCAGCCGTTTGGGAACAGCGTTGAGAAGACTCACTCTAGCGTTGGTCACAACAGCAAGAACAGGCACAAGGCGAAGAGGCCAATGAGCCACGGTGTGCATCGCAGCGTATGCTAAACGATTTTCGAGCTGGCCGTGCGGGGTTTTGGTGTGATACTGCAGGCCTATGAGTCTCCTTCAGCAAGGTGGTAGAATCCTTAATGTACGAGATCGTGGCCGCGCAGGAGATTGAATGTACCTCTAGAAACAAAGGGGCCACACTGTGACCAATAGCAAAGGCAGAAAAATACTACCCTCTCGAACGGCATGCATGAGGGCATTGGAGCGGTGAAGGAAAACTATCGGCCGAGTGGGAGAGCGTTAGTAGGATTCAGGAATAAAACACACGGTCTAATTTCCACATCAAAGGCTGTCCCTCTCACTGGCTAATTGTGAATGAAGTGCCCTGTCTGGTTGACGCCAGAATTGCTCACGCGATCAACGGCTTCTCTAGGGGGTTGAGACATTTTGAGGCATGCGAGACAATACGGGCTGTTCAATGGCCTGACAGTAGACTCCCACTCCCATGCGATCAACGGTATAGGGAAACGCCTGACGGATTTGCCTTTTTCAGACGCGTTGCATAGAGATTTTTCCATCTCGCAATCGGAATGTCCGAGGCTGGGTAGACGGGGCCGATTGGGTGTGGGATATGCCTAATGAGACGGGCGGGCTTGCAGAAGCCGCAGATGGTTGCGGTAGTTGGCGGCCCATCTCGGTTGGGCGGCTGCACGTGCGACCAGCATCCACAGATCGCCGTGGATCTTGACTCGTCTTCCCAGATCTCGTCGCCGGCGCCACGGATAGAACTTGAGATTGCCGGCCTGTCACGCAGTCGATTGCCGAGCCAGCGATCTGGCCCTCCCGCCGCAAAGCCTGAAGGGGACCACGATGCAGATGCTGTGCTGGCATTCGATCCAACCCCTCTAATGCGCAAGAAATTTTGACACCGCAGTGCAACTCCGAACCCTGCCCTCTGCTGCTCATCTCGAGGTTTGGAAACTCACGTATACGCAGTGCCATGGGCCGACGATGCTGGGCTTGCCATCGGGGTGCTTCCCGTAGAGATGGGTCCCGGCGCTCGGAAAGCTTATTGACCAAGCGACGCCTGTGATCTGCACGGGGGCTCCTTGGCCCTTCTCCAGTCATCAAGACGCAAGCAGAGGTCTATGATGCATCCTCATGTCCGAAACATGACCCCTTTGTTCTCGTTGGCCTTGGCATGACGCAGGCCCCATTCTCCAACCTAGCTTCGCCATCCTTTGAGGATTTTACGTGCATGATCAATTGCCCCAAAGAAGCTTGGTTCATCTAATCGAGCCTCCAGAAAGACCCTAGAGCGTCCCCACGTCCTACTCGAGAGACATGGTGCTGCCTCGGTCACAGCCGGCCTGGTACGAGGTCGCCATCAACAGTGTGCCTATAACTTAGTGCGAATAGTGCACGCTTGCCTTTCACCCGTTTAAGCGTGAGATGAAGGCTTTGCTTATTTTCACCTCGGTGGAGATCTCCCGTCCTGTTTGGTGAAGTCTCCCGAAGTCTTGGTTTTTAGCTCGCGTTTGCTGCCTTCTTTCTACGATACCCCTTGCGCACCCTTCTGCTTTGTTTTGCTTTCGATATCCTCCCTAGCACTGGGATCATGCCCGCAGCGTCCAAAACCTTGGTCTATCTACTCCGACGTGACTTACGGACAACAGACAATCCGATATTGCATGAAGTCTCACGCCTTTTCAAGCAAAGCCAGCATCCGTTTACCCACTTGCTTCCCATCTACGTCTTTCCAGCAGACCAGGTTGAGGTCTCCGGCTTCCTTCGCGATCAGTCCGCGCAGTCCCCTTATCCTGAGGCTCGCAGTTACGTCGGTGGCTTCTGGCGCTGTGGGCCTCACCGAGCAAAATTCATCGCTGAGAGCGTTTGGGACCTGAAAAGCCAACTAGAAGATCTTGGGAACGGCTTGGAAATTAGAGTGGGACGTCTGCATGATGTGTTTAGCGACATTTTGAAGCAACTCAAAGAAGGATCGACAAACCAAGATGCTGAGTCTCAGGCCGAAGTATCAGGCGTCTGGATGACTGCTGAAGAAGGTACGGAAGAGAAAAAAGAAGAGGAAGACATCAAAAGAGTGGCTCAGGAGTCAGGTATCGACTTTAAGTTATGGCAAGATGAAAAATACCTTGTTGATGAGTGCGCCATTTCAGTTTCTTTGGTCTTTCAATTATTTTCTTATCCGCAAAATGCTTGGCATTGTGCCGGCCTACCTCAAACCTCGAGAAATTGTGATGAAAATTGTCCAGATGCGATCAATTTACTGACGGAACCAAAGCCGTGACCTACCATTCCGAAACCCCGAAGATTTGTCAGATGTCTTCACTACATTTCGAAAGACAGTGGAGCCACTTCGCGATGCTCCAAGAAAGCACCTAGGCCGACCAGGGCAGGGATCACTCCCACCGCTTCCAGAATCGATACCAGCTCAGCCAGAACCATTTGGGACTCCCGATACATTAGAATCACTCATCGCCGCTCTTCACCAACCTCTGGAAGACATTGGTTTTGGGCTCCCAAATCCACCAGAATGGCCTGAAAAAACAAGGGTGCAATCTGCCGTCCCATTCTCTGGTGGGGAAAGCCATGGTCAGCAGCGGGTTCGACATCTCCTCCGTTCCGGTGCAATGACTAGATACAAAGACACTCGGAATGGATTGCTCGGTACAGACTTCAGCACCAAGCTTTCCTCCTGGTTAGCACTCGGTTGTATTACGGCCCGCTGGGTCCACTGGGAGATGTACGATTTCGAAGAAGGCAAACTCCCCGAACCTCTACCTTTTCCAAATACCCGATCCGACTCTGACGGCAACGATGTGCGCAAGGCCGCCGGGTTCGGCAAAGGCCAAAGCAAAGGCACCGAAGGCGTCCGCTTCGAGCTTCTTTGGCGCGACTACATGCGGCTCTGCGCACGCAAGTTCGGTGCCAAGCTTTTCTCCATCCGTGGCTTCCGTGGGGATGACCAATATAAGGCTGTCGAATGGAAAACCCACAAATCCAAGTCGACTTTTTCCTCGGCCAACCCACCCACCTCCTCGAACCGTGGTCGCACTCGCGCCACCAATCTGCTGCCTGCCTCACACCCGCTGACGCGCTTCCTAGAAGGACGTACGAGTACTGGGCTGATTGACGCATCCAATCGAGAATTGTTTCTGACGGGATATACGAGTAATCGGGCCCGCCAGAACGTTGCCTCGTTCCTGGCCAAACACCTTCGTCTCGATTGGCGGTTGGGTGCGGAATGGTACGAGTGCATGCTCGTTGACTACGACGTCGGTAGCAATTGGGGCAATTGGTGCTATGTCGCCGGCGTCGGCAATGACCCACGCGGCGAGGCGAGAAAGTTTAACCCAGTCAAACAGGGCATGGACTACGACCCGCGAGGAGAGTACGTGAAGAGCTGGATGGACGAGCTCAGTGGTGTTTATGGAGGAAAAGAGCTGCAGGGGGGCGAGGAGCTGATGGGGGTCCTGCAGCTCTGGAGATTACCTGTGGAGGAGAGGAAGAAGTTAGGATTAGACGGTGTGGAGTGGGTAGAGAGGCCATTGGTGAGGATTGATTTTGCGGTGGACCGGAAAAATGGAGGGAATGGGCGGGGCTCGAGAGGAAGGGGTGGTGGTGGTCCGCGAGGCGGTAGGAATGATAGAAAAAGGGGAAGGGGTCGGGGTAATTGGAGGTCTGGGCCTATGGACAAAGATCGAGCAAGTCTGACAGAGACTGTCCGATGACAGTGAACAATGAAGGCAGGCTGGGTACTTTTATTTCAGTTCAAAGTGTAGGCGTACATCGGCGTTTCGCACTGTCAGCATACTACACTGGCCTCGAGAAGGTATTGAGAGGACAGAAAAGCAGTGGCAGGTGATGAATTCATGGATGCATTTGTGAATATCCTCAAAATCTATGGGGCCCAATTGCAGACATCTCTACTGTACCTAGGTACCCCATAAGTCAACCTTGGAAGTGCTTTTCTAAATTCAACGTCATAGGTAGGTTTCTCTTAGGTAGAGACGGTGAGGGATGGCCCCCGGCCGTGTGGTCCAAGCTCCCTCCTCGGCGCGAAAGTTCTCAACTCAAGTAAGGTACTACCACATAAGGTAGGTAGGTATTACCACCGTACTTACGGCACTTTCGAAGCACGGTTTTGCACATGCTTTTAATGCCATAACTCCCCGCTCTTGAACCCCATCTTACGAGTTTTGTGGCAATCCATGGCGAAAGGCGAACGGACTGTCAATCCCGCCGCCGCTCAACGCAAGGCCGATAAAGCCAAAGCGCTCAAGAAATCCCGTGCCCAACTGCAAGCCCAGCGCAACGAGAAGCTCGCCCGTCGTAATCCTGAGCGCCTACAGCGTCAGATAGATGAGTTCAAAGATGTAGAGACGAGTGGTGGGAGCTTGAGGCCAAAGGACCGCCAGACATTAGAGCAGCTAGAGAAGGATGTGCGGGCAGTCCGGAAGGCGCGAGAGGCGCTGGGAGAGCAGGCGCCGACATTCGGGAAAGGGGCAGATCATGGAAGGGTTGCGAGGGATGGAGGAAGGGAAGGAGTGCTAGGGAAGAGGAGACGGGACGGATCGCGTGGTCAGCTGGAAGATGGCGCGAGTGAGAGCGAGGAGACGGACGAAGAAGTGAGGCGGATACCAATGCCTCGCGATACGCCACCGCCAATTCCCAAACTAAGAAGAGAACACCGGGCCAAGCAAAATGCTAATGACACGCCGCTGGGAAATGGGAAAGAACCGCATCCGTTACCTGAGAAACCTCGGGGGGCGGCGCAAACGACGTATAGCGCAGCACCGCAGATTCGCGACTTGAGGAAGGAAGCAGTGAACAAGTTTATGCCAACGGCAGTGCAACGCAAAGTTACCCAGAAGAAGGGAGAGGGTGGGAGACTATTAGAGCCAGAGGAAATGGATCAGTTGGAGAAGGAGGGATATGGGGACGCAGAGAAAGCGGCACAGGCGGCAGTGGAGGAGGCAGAACACAACATGATGAACACGGCAGTCACCGAAGGGAGTGGGGATTTGTCAAAGGAAGAAGCGGAATTTGAGAGGCAGTTGAAGCACGTGGAGATGGAGGAGGTTGAGGATGAAGATTTGTAGGGTCAGCATCTGATGCTCTACATCTATCAGCGCCACAGCTGCTATTCCATGAGTGCGACGAGACCACAAACGCTTGGAAGCGAGACTTGGTAGAGCTCCACTCGACAAGTCACTCATCATGCCTTGTGATTCTGTGCCCTAAAACGATTGGAACGTCCAGCCGGGGCCAGTCTAGGGGTCTGTCTATTTCCAGTATGGATTTGACGGCAACGTAGATGGTAGCTTGATTTGCGGTGTATCTATATACGATAGCGGTTAGCTTTCGTGACTCGGATCGAATTGTAATCGCTTGAGATATAGAAAAGAGGCCTCAGTGATCTTGGTGTAGAAACGATCATTTCCCGAAGGAGTCTCCTACTATCTAGTGACTTGTTTTAATCATAGGCCCAGGTTTGTCTGACAATTGGAAAAGCTTAGCTTGGGGACTTACCAGTCGGAAGTGCCGTAGGCAGCACCACAGTCTAGAACCGAAATCATTCCAGCTGTCAGCTGTCAGCAAGAACAGTGTCGGAGCGGGATTTGAGCGTGGCAGGAGCACAGTGCACGTCAATCAGAATATGTAAGAATGAAATATCAGTTCTGCAGTCCCGTTCTGACACCCAGGCGAGAGCGTCCGGAAACTGAAGTCAATCGCAAATTATCACATCATGAGGGAAAAAAAAAGTCAGATCAAAGACGAGACGTCAACTTACTCGTCGTACATCAAGGAGGGAGCGCGCTTTTCAAAGAATTTAATAGGACGTACTCCGTAAAAAGGATGAAGAGTACTAGGTAGGTAAGGTGGTAAGGTAAGGAATCGGGATGGAATTCTTGACGGCTCCGAGAAGGCGCTAGCCGTGATTGGTCAAGCCCGACCGAGTTAGCGCGCACAATGGCAAGCAGCCGGCGTTGAGTTTCGCCGAAGACCTTCGAGCACTATCAAATTCGCGACGGACAACAGATTGTGATAGAACTCCCTGACGACGTTGCCAATCCACAGCATTGTGCCCGAACAGTATGCCCTACGCCTGCTTCAAACAATGTCTCGGTCGCAGCTAACACCAGTCCGCAGCACACCGCACAATGGGTGACGCCGAAGTCAAGACCAGCGCATGGCGCCTCGTTGAAGTGGGCCGAGTCGTCCTCTTCAGCCACGGTCCGTACACAGGCAGACTGGCTGCTATTGTCGAGATCATAGATCATAAGCGCGTATGTCGGATATTTGAGAGACCGTCTCCCGCAAGCGTCCCGTGAAGCTAAGCATGGATACAGGTCCTCGTCGATGGCCCCTCAGATGACCCAGACAAGGCTGTGCCGAGACAAGCAAGCCCTCTCGCAAACGTCTCGTTAACACATCTCGTCATACCAAAGGTCCCGCGGGCAATCGGAAATGGGCCACTGAAGGCGGCATGGCAGAAGGAGGAAGTGGAGAAGAAGTGGGCGGAGAGTAACTGGGCCCAGAGCCGGGAGAGGAGCAAGAAGAGGAGAGCGTTGACCGATTTCGAGCGGTTCAAGGTCATGAGGATGAGGAAACAGGCCAGATTCGAGCAGAAGAAGGCCCTTGCAAAGGTCAAAGCATCGGCGTAATCTGGGTTTAGCATGGACATGGGCAAATGGGGCGAAGCAGTTCACGAGCGAAATGGGAGCAGTCGGCTTTTCATGTACACCGTCTACCAGTTCCAACTTCTCCAATTCACACATGTGAAGTTCAATCACGACCATTTCTAAATCAAGCAACCCCGGGGAGGCTTCACTGCGGCCGATAGCCCTGCGGGGGAGCTGTGCTATGAACGTACTCTCACGGACTTCAAGCTGTACCAAAGCCAGGCAAGATCTGGATGAGACACTCAGATCGATATGTTTCGTATTGCTTGTAGGGACTTTTCGTCGTGATCTCTGCTCGTAGTTGCATTATTGCGACAGTTGGGCACGCCCGTAACTTAGTCATCCGTGTGGGCTCCCTGTCGTCCGTGGCTCGCTACCCACCTCCCTAACCCTGGAAAGTTGAGTGTTGCGGCCGCACAAATAACATTCACACAGGAGCTTGCATTCGGTCACTACTGCAAGTGTTCCAACACGCCGACAGATTTGTGAGGGTAAGTCATGTAACCCTAAGCCCTTTTAAAACCGAGTGCTTCGCCCGCCGCACGACGAGACTGGGCCAGCTTGCTCGCGCCGGCAATCAGTTCAAGATGTTCTCTAATCTTTTTATATTCAGGGTACCAGAGCTCCCCGAGATGTCGAACCCACGAATTGAAGAGCTCCCCGATGAGCCTGAGAAGAAGAACGCTGAGGTCGAGGAGGCCGACGAAAGCTCGGATGAGGACGAAAACGAAGAGGCTGGCGATGCTTCCATTCCCGAAGGCTCCACCGTCACCGTCCACTCTCGCAACGAGAAGAAAGCTCGCAAGCTCATTACCAAGCTTGGTTTGAAACATATTGAGGGAATTACCCGCGTCACCCTCAGGAGGCCAAAAAATGTAAGGACCTTCCGTGCTCGACAATGGAGGCTCAGAAGCATTGCGTGGAACCCCTCAACCTAGCCAGTAAAATAATAACGACATATTTCCAGGTTCTCTTTGTCATCAACAAGCCAGACGTCTACAAATCTCCATCTAGTAACACCTATATGTATGGTATCCCACTGTAATGAATCGTCGTACTCATGTTGCTGATCCTCTGTCGATAGTATCTTCGGTGAAGCGAAGATCGAGGACCTCAACTCGCAGGCTCAAGCTTCGGCAGCTCAGCAAATCGCCAACGCTGCCAGCGGCGAGGATGCTCACGCGGGCCATGACCATGGCGACAAGGGTAAGGCCATCGAGTCTGCAGACAAGAAGGAAGAAGAGGAAGATGATGGCGAGGAAGTTGATGAGTCTGGTCTAGAGGACAAAGACATTGAACTGGTCATGACACAGGCAAGCGTATCGCGTAAGAAGGCTGTCAAGGCGCTGCGGGAGAATGACAACGATATTGTCAACTCAATCATGGCATTGAGCATATGATTGAGCACCGTATGATGTGAGTCCTAGTAGGAGACAGATAGGGAAAGACGGGTAGTTCCTCAGAGCTACGGACGACCCTAGTACCCTCATCATCGTCATCACACAATGCCTCTGATTTCGATTTCATTGATTTTGCGTGAGCACATCCCGTCTGCATTCCTGTTTGCAGACGGAGAGTGTGTGGCATGATGGGAATGAAATCTACTCTGCGGCTTACAACATTAACAACGCTGCAACTACATCTACCACATTGGGACCTACCTTGATTTGTAGTCAGCCAGAAAAAGTATTACCTACGTACTGGGTAAAGTACCTAGGTAGGATTTGTGCAACTTTGTAGCGTGAATTTCCCATTTCCGGATTGAGACTGATCACGTGATGCCTCCGAGCTCCGGCCAGCGATTCAGGAACCGACGAAACCTCAACCACATAGCCAAGCTCTCTAGCTTTCTCAATCGCGTCCACAATCATCACAATGGCTGTCGGAGTAAGTCAAAGATCTTGAATCTGAAATTTCCACTCCAATTGACACGCTGGACAATCTCGCTGACCCACACCTCTTCCTCCATTACAGCGCAGTGCCGCTCTCAAAATCGACTGGACCAAGATTGGGAGCCAGCTTGGCCTCCGCGGACAAACAGCAAGCTCGCTCGCTGCTTTCAAGAAGCGGAATGATGATGCTCGTCGCCGGCTACAACTGCTACAAGAGCAACCGCAAATCGTCGACTTCCAGCACTATCGTAGCATCCTGAAGAACCAGGATGTCGTCAACGAGATCGAGCGGGAGATGAAAAACTACAAAGTCAAGGCCTATGACGTGGACAGGCAGGTCAAGGCTATCGAGGCATTTGAAGCGCAGGCAGTGAAGAGCGCCGAGGAGACCAAGGGAACCGTGGAAGCCGAGTTGAGAGATTTGGAGAAGACATTAAAGAATATCGAGGAGGCAAGACCTTTCGACGACCTGACGGTGGTACGTATCGATGGAATCATTGGATCGGAATTCTGGGCTAATGGGTTGCCTCAGGACGAGGTCGCTGCTGCCAGACCTGATATTGATGAGAAGACTGCCAAGCTGGTGTCCAAAGGACGCTGGGATGTCCCGGGCTACAAGGTCTGTAGAGAGTCATGTTCCTGTCATGCTCATCGAGAATTGCTGACCGTTGAATAGGAGAAATTCGGCGACCTTTCCATTATCTAGACCGCTGGCTAGTTAGACCTGCATCGTACCGTTGTAGATACTCGATCATAGCATTGTAAATGATTTCAGCTTGCTCATCTTTACCTCGCTCTCAACAGTAGAACATCAAAATTATCAGGTTATGCCAGTAGTCAAATCAAATTCAGACGATCAACCCTTGAGTGGTCACGAGCAGCTTCGTCTGAACATGGTACCGATGTCGGAAGAAGCCTATATTCATCTTCGACACCGGCTTCTTTGTTAGGGCAAGGAGATACTGCCTAAGGTACCTGACAAAGAAAGCTTGTACAAGCCGATCAACCCGTTCCAAGTCATAGTCTGTTCGAATATGTCTACCTCTATCCATATGCGTCAAAGTCTCATTCGTATGATAAAGCTCCTTGAAATGAGTGGCTACCGCCGTATCTTGACAAGGAGTAGACATTCATGAATCAGATACAGTAAATAACCATATCATAACAGAAGCCTGACTTTTTGCACTGGACGGGATAGCTCTTGACCCAATGCGAATCCCCTTCCCGCCTTATCTAGGGGAGCTATCGTCGAATCTGGAGCTTTATAAGACGACGAATCGGAGATTTCTAGATCGTGCAACGTCGCACGCCGCCGGGAAGCGTGCATCTGACGCGGAACGGCCACCTGCGAATCAAAGCCAGGTATGATGGCGGAATTGTGTGTCAGCATCTCACTGCATCTGCACAGATTGATCTCTGCAGCATTCAATAGATTGTCGATATCCTACCACAGTAGCCAGAAGACTACGACTTCATGGCCAGTACATCAGCATACCACACCTTCTGCAAGGGCGAAGCGCGTTGAGGGTCGGCCAAGTTCGGTTTGCATGTTTGACCTCAGATCCTCAAAGTGCGTCACGTTTCACAAAGCCCGAATGCACGAGTCAAACTGTATCGCGACATGTAAGATCGTCCACTTTCCCGGCGAATATCACACGCCAAATGTACCTGAGGTACCTCTGGAAGTCCTCGGGAAGGCACGTGCCAAGTCGTACAAGACTAAGGTTGACTGAGGTGTTTTAAGACCACCTCCAGCGTACCAAGGTAGTCAGCATGTTTGACTCCCACTGAGATTGCTGCTTCCTACAAGCATGTAGATATGCTGAAATAATCAAAGGTGAACTGCAGCATGCAGTCCAATTCACTGACACGGCATCTTGCAGGAATGAAAAGGCGTCGGCATGAAACCAGCCAAGGCGGGATAAGCGCCCACAGATTTTCCAAGGCCGTTCCCAGCGTAGGTATTAGATTCTGCCGAGCAAGATCCACTGAGGGAGATGTCTTATTGCTCATGGCAGATTGCGGCTGTCACTGGCCCTCCATGGACTCCATGGACCTTCCCATTTCATGAGGGAGAAGTTCCGTTTTCGTCTTGAGACGCATGTCATGGCTTGCCGTCCTCGCATAGGTCAAGATGTTTGATATATTAATGTTGAACCCTGCACAAAGACCCTTCTGGAGCTGCCCGCTCTCGGTCTTCGAGAGAGCATTGGCTCTCGGCAAGGGATGCAACGGAAGATTGTCGGTCGTGCTTGGCACACCTCATTTTCCAGTCGCCCTATTACTTCCCTCTCGAGTCTCAGCCCGGTCAGCGGGCAGCATAAGATAGGTACACCGTTTTTGTCCAGCCGCTCTCAGCAGTGATCGAGTGCTTTAGTTCTAGTATGCCGGATCGCCGACCGAGACACATCGAGGACTGGCTCCGTCGGATTTCGGCAGAGACAAAAGATATGGAAGTAGGATACCCCCTTGCTTACCCAGCGATCTGGATTTTTACTCTAGTGGAAACGTGCAGTGCACATGGTCCGCCACTTTTATTCCCTTCCAAGAACATCAGGGAAAGGAATTCTTGCCTACATGGAATAAGCAAGCAGTGGAGACGCCTTCCCTTCGGTGGCTGATCAGTTGTGAGCGCAAAAGATGCCCAACCTGATCTTCCCCAACGTCAATTGGCGATTACTCGGCAATGATTGTGGATAAAGGTCCAGCCACCGGAGTTCACTTAGCCTGACTGGTGTATCCAGCCTGGCCCTTGGTACGGCGGCGGTAGCATCACCCGTCGGGCGGAACACCCTTGTCTTGCATACCAGGACACGGGTGATAAACAATTAAACCCCATTTGCAAAGCCGTCGTGTGGACGGCACCTTGGGCCGCCGAGCCTAGATGCAAAGCCTTTACTTTGGCGTGCTGCGAAATGCTGCTAACTGCATCGAGCTTCCCGTTGCGATGCTTCCGCTTTACCCTGAGTGATACACATCGACGGTAACAATCCCAAACCACTGCCCATATCCGACCTCGAAAGAAATGATCTTCTTGTCCCAATGAAGTCAATGACCATATAATGCATGCTCTTCCAGCTTTTCAACGGCGTCTTTGTTCCCTGAGCTCACCCAAGGTACCACAGACGGCGGGAACCGGGGCAGACATTTATAATTATATAAGGTTAGACTTTCCTGGCAGCTCAGTGACTTTGTCACATTCCGAAACAACTTAGTGTCATAGCCCTCTTCTCACAGGGTCTCGTCCATGCATGCATCATGCGCTTAAGCATGCGTTAATGGAAGCCATGATACTATAAAGTGCCTTGTCATTCACTCACAACGCCTCAACCGAGCACATTTCCATGAATAGCCCCAGCTCTGCAGCACTGGGCTCTTGCTGATACGGCCCCTCATTGATCAACAATCTTCCTGGTCGCTGCTCCCGTCGATCTAGCCCTTCCTCTTTCTACTATCCCACTTCGTGCAGTCCTTTCTACAACCTTGCTCTGTCCTTCTACCACATTCTCATTTCCACAGCCCAAGTCAGGGATACTCTGAGTATTCTCTATCTACATGGCTACCGCTGACGTTCAGATTCCACCTGAAGAGCCAGCGCCGGCTCTTCCTGATTACGTCCTCAGCCCAAACGCTGTCCTCCAGGATGGAGAGGCTGCATGGCGTTATGGACGCGCTCCTGACTACTCCAAAACCAGGAGTTTCTACTCAGAAAGTGAGTGGCATTTCTCTCCTCCCTCCATTCGAAGCGGCAACTGTGTGTCGTATGGACGTTACCATTGCGGTCCCTTGCTTGTTGATCTCTCTCTCCACGTGGTTACCTCGTGTGATGTTGGGCTTGTACTACCATGCATATGAGGTTAACTGCAGAGACCCTGTGATTTCCATGCCATGAACGCACCAGAATCCACCTCGTAGTACCAGATGTACTGGATCCTTGCTTGCATGTGCAGCGGCAAGGATTCCATCACCTCGTCCTCTTGGGTTCCCACCAAGTCCTTTGATTGCTTTGCAAGAGATGCACACGACAGATACCTGAACGGTAGGGCTGATTACTTGCACAGCAAAGAAACAGAACCACGCCGCCGGTAGTCTCCCGGACCTTGTTGAGAACCTGGTCAAAAATTGGGAAATAGAGGCTTCTTTCAAGAGTCAGCTCGATGATTGGCGAACTGTTGACAAGACCCACTACACGTTCGCTATTAATGGCGGCCCACCACAGTCTGCCGAACACATGCTCAAAGTTGGCACTTACAATGCTATCATCGCTCCGAACGAATTCTACAGTCCAAAAAATTCCGACTTTGCATCGAGCCACAAGACATTCAAGCGTATGATGCCTACGTTTGCGTGGGAGGTTGTCGAGGTATATAGTGGACCGCCAGTGGTGTCTTTTAAGTGGCGTCACTGGGGGACGATGAAAAACGACTACATCGGCTTTAACGAGTAAGTCTGGAGCTCGTAGCGACTCGCTGATGTGATGATACTGATGAATATGCAGTAAAGGAGAGAAGATTACGGCCAAGGCTCACGGAGGCTCAATTGACATCGAAGGAGTCACAGTTGCGCACGTCAACGACAAGCTTCAGGTCCTGAAGCTTGAAACATGGTTCGATCCCCTCGAAATGTTTCGACAGATAACCCCGAACGGCATCGTCAACAAGGAGATTGTAGCCCAGAAGGTAGTGCACGATGGAATCACTTCTTCCGGAAACGAGGATCTTTCCGACCAAACTGAGGAAGAGAAGGCGGCTCTTGGCGCCATCGCATCGTCGGCAGTCAACGGGGAAGAAACGAAACGCATGGAGCCTGCTAAGGCCTCAGATCCCACGATTGGAATGACGCCCAGCGCGGGACCTGATGACATCGACCGCCATCTCGCAAAACCTTCTGACCACGTCCACCCTCATCCAAAGGACATCGAGGTGGCTGTCGGACCGGCGGCAGGCGAGACTGTCGCTGCGCCAGCTGATAGCGAGGAGACGAAAGCGACACACGAAGAAATGAGCAAGGCAACTCCAGCTGAGTGCCCATTCCTCATGAACCGCGAGTAACCGAAGTCATCGCGCCACTACCTTCATATCCAGACTGCTTTCGGTTTGTAATCACTCAAACATGGGTGTATGGTTATTGTAAGCTTACGGGGCAGCGAACAGGCGCGGTCCAGGTAATGGATCATCTATGCCTCGTAACTGGGGTAGGATTTGTCTCGAAAAGTTCCCTCGGCTCTTCCTTAAGTTGGTTAGCAGCGAGCGGCGGCGGTGGCTCACGACCTGTTGTTGATGATTAACATTGGTGGCGATACTGGCGTCATACAGTGACCTGTACACTTTTTCTCTTAGGAGCATGAGCCTGATGGATATTGATGCATGAGCGTCCGTCCCCGAGGGGTTAAGGTAATTGAAGTGGCTGTTGTATCATGTGCTCTAGCAGTCCAGAACCTTATGATACCAATCTCAACTAGACTACGAGAGCACGCTTCCCGGTTGCTTGACTCACATGCAATCGAACCTGCTGACGTCCTGGTTGCTCTGGAATTCATTATGTGCGGCTCAAAGCATGGCTACGTACCCCTCAGGCCTTCCAAGATACGCCTCATCTCGCAATAGCACATTCCACTAGCTTTTGGTGGATGCCTGCGTGGTCTGTAGTGACTGTGATTGGCATTTCGAGATTGATTACGGCACCCAGACGAGCTGAAAATGTGAAATGCGCCACAGCGTGCGCCACAGGTCTTCGTGGACTGAATGCAAGAATCCAGGGGAACGTTACAGTGCCATGCGAGCCCCCATTGCTTGGAAACGAAGTTACGTACTTGTCATTTAGTACGCACCATAGATGTAGCAGTCGAGGCTGAGCATGGTCGGCCCAGCTTCCTCTAGTTACCTAAAAGGGAACAATAGATTGTGTTCCGTCACTCCGTACACCGCGGAGAAGACCGGAAATTCGACCGCGGCCGAGCGAATGAGACTCGGCTGTGACCGGTCGTCCTGGCCTTTTCTCGATTTGCTGCCAAGATGAGATACCGCACACCGTTGACCATCTACCTAGTCTAGTGAAGCCCTTTCGGCCGGTAAAAGCACCGATCAAAGCCCGTACTTTGGTTGG
This sequence comes from Astrothelium subdiscretum, assembly GCA_021030935.1. Lineage (NCBI taxonomy): Eukaryota > Fungi > Ascomycota > Dothideomycetes > Trypetheliales > Trypetheliaceae > Astrothelium > Astrothelium subdiscretum. Next base: position 124,212 of record JAGFMW010000067.1, on the reverse strand, counting down.
GTGGGAAGAGAAAAAATTCAACATCGAAACTGCTTTTCTATCAGCCGTTCATCCTGGGCTGAGACGTGGCTGGCACGTAGTGAAATTCCCGTTTATGATCAAAGCAAGCACGTGTACTCCGTAACATGGACCTGTCTGTTGGGATCGAGCAAATAGCCGCCAAAGCAGGCTCGAATGCTCAGAGGTTACGACAAAATCAATCATGACATTGGTAACAAGGCGAACAGGATGCGGGTCTCCCACAGATCCTCCATCCTGTCCAACAGCAACCGCAGGAGAAAGAGTCATCCTCCGTCATCAGCGTCACGCCGTCAGCGGCAAATTAGGCTGCAACCGGCGATCCGTGCGCGCCCATGCCCATCTCACACAACAATTCCCCTTAAACACCACCGAAACAGCATTTATGGGTCTTTTGCTCGGAGGCTTCAAACTCTTTTCAGTCTGGTTGGAGCTGCTAGGCGGAGGGGCCCCTGCCGCAACGGGTCATCACAGCGACGGTGATTGGGTGGCTGGCTGGCTACTTGGGGGCGCTCGCACATTTGATCGATGAAAGCATCGATCGCCTCGAAAGCCGGCGATTCAGCTCACGACACGAGTTGGCTCCAATACTCCGTACTGCTCAGACAGGAGACGCTCAGCGTTGGTCATCAGTGCTATTCAGGACATTGGACACTGCAAAGTTGAAGTAGTCACGAGAAAGGACGAGGCAGGCCTGAAACCCACAGAATAGTCTCCCCAGCGGGTCCCGATGCGTAAGTCCATGCAGCAGCAAGCAGGCCACGTTGGCTGCGTTGAGCAGCGCCCGCGACAGTGCGCCCCCAAAGGAGAACAAGCCCGCGTGGTACTTGGTAATGGCGGACTTCCCCGTCGAGTTTGCCACTGCTTGGGGAGAGATGGTCCACGGGCGATTGCTCGGGAGCTGGTCGGCTCCAGACAGGCACACAGGTAGGCCGTCGAGCAAGACGGTAATTAGCGGGTAGAGAGAGAGCAGAGGCTGGATCAGTGGATTCTAGGCAGCGCGCAGCCTTTTCCCGACTTACCCTGGTGCCCTGGTGGTGGCCAAGGTGTGACTCTGCATCGGCGCACGGGCCAGCCGGGCAGGAAGCAGCAGTAGAAAGGACTTCGCCCCTCTGGCTGTGCCCGCTGGCCAGAGGTCGAGCACAGCAGAGCGGCCATGCTTAACTACACCATCACCACCCGCGACTCCATCAAGCCCGCGTCCCGTGCTGCTGTCTGAGTCTTCTGCGTTTGCCTGTGCGATCGCATCCGCATCCGCATCCGGACGACAGCGAGCCCGGCTGCTCACCACGTTTGCTGCCTCCTTTGTCCTTTGTCACACCTCATTACCTACCTACCCATCGAGTCATACGCTCGTGCCGTTGCCACTCTCGACTGTGAATACTCATCTGCTGCCTGCCTCGTCGTTTCCCTTCTCCTTTGTTATTGATACCCCCATCTGCGCGCCCTGGTACCTTGCAGCGAGTCACCAGCCGCGACGGACCACCCGAACTCCACTCTGCTCAGAATACCTTTAATAATATTTCCCCGCCGCCTCGCGCCACAACAAAGAATTCGACCCTCGGCCTTTGCGAGCCGGATCCTCAATCCGACCGCGATTGCAATAACGTGATCTTCTGACCTTTGGTGGCTGTGGCGACCCGTCCGAGGTAACCGCCATTTACCACAACAGTCACCACTTTCATCGAAGAAAATTCACCATGCTCCTCTACATATACGAATGCTCTCCGGTCGACCGTCTGCCTGCTACCGCTATCGAATCTGAGTCAAATATGTCTTCCACCAAGGCTTTCACCGGCTCCTAGGCCCCGCGTACTTTGACGAAGACGGTTTGTTTACTGCGACCCCCTCGCTGTGAATAGACCCTGCTCTTTCGAAGGACAAGTGCGCTGAAGGCTTTCAACTACAAGGCTTAGGTTTTTTGCGGTACTGTGCAGTACGGTGACCGGAGAGGAAGGCTTCGCGAAAGAGTTGGTCGTCAAGAAGTGTTTCTGCGTCTTTGGCATCACCATCTAATTCCACCGAGGCTTGACCCCTCCCCTCATCATCAGAAGAGCACTCTTCGAATTCGATTGCCCGTTTCCCAACGAGTAGAGAATTGAGTGTGTTTCCTCTTGTGCACCTCCTCGGATCTGTCTACCGGTCAATATCTCCAAGCGTGCCCTATAATCAGGAGCACCCGAACTTTCTTTGCGGACAATCTCCAAAGGTCGATTAGTCCCGCAACACTCTTTGAACATCTCATCATCCTTTTAACCCGGTCATCTGCACCCTTCTTTCTCATATCATCATGAGCTGGTCATGGGGAACCTCTCAATTGTCCTCCAAGCTCCCACAACAGTCGCAGTTTGCGGATAAAATCTCCGGCTGCGACAAATCATACAAGCAACGTCTGCAAAACTTTGACACCGATGCAAGGATTGGAACCTTGCAAAGACAAAATATCTCCTACTCTACCACGAAAGCTGAAACGTATCCCTACGAACCTTCTATTGCATCATCAGCGTCATCATCCGTTTCTTCAGTGTTCTCGGATACTGCTTCTCAGACCTCTTCAGCATCGTCAAATTCTCAAAATGAAGGTGACGACGCATCGTCAGATCGGCCCAACGCTCCTCAGCCAGTGAGTGAGATCAACACTACTACTTTCTATCCTGGTCTGTATCATGGGCAACAAGCATTCTCGGGTCCAAAGAATGCTAGCATCAATATCCACGCACCCGCACCCGCACCCGCACCGCCTCCATCGGACCAACATCAGCACCCTCGACGATGCTCTCTAGTAGGAAGCAAGCGACCTCCTCCGCTAGTACGACAAAGCGAGCGCAAGGTCAACTTCGTCGATAATCTTGTCGGTAAGCTAACAAACCTCACTTTACCCCTGCGCTTCCCCAGCTAAGTCATTTTGTTTGAGATTCTGCTACACAAATGGTCGAGGTGATATGGCCATTGTCTGTTGTGCCGTGTCGTTCAGAAAGCGGGAATGGAAGAGGGGTACTCCCTCTGCGCACGTTCATTCAAGAAACTCTCCGGCGATCCCGGACAAGCTATTCGACCTTACAGGTCGCTCTCTACTACTTGATCTTGATCAAACCACATGTGCCGAAGTGTGACTTTACCATGGAACAGCCAGGAGACAATGAATCGTTCCGTGCTCTACAGTGCGGTCGACGCATGTTTCTGGCATCGCTCATTCTTGCTTCAAAATACTTGCAGGATCGAAATTTCTCTGCAAGGGCATGGAGCAAAATCTCTGGTTTGAAGACCCAAGAAATTAACACCAACGAAATGACTTTCCTTACGGCTATTGGTTGGAGCCTCCACATACCTGACGGGATATTTGAGCGTTGGACCGAAATTGTACTGAAGTACACCCCGCCATCTCAATCCCTACAGTCTCCCTGTACGCCTGCAGCGCGTACATGTCCAAGTTGGAAATCGATTGTGCTCCGACTGACTGCAAAACTCGACACCGTGGATGTGCCCGCACCAAGTCCTACTGCCTCAAACTTCTCATGGGTCAGCAGTGGAATTCAGAATTTACATCTGCCTTCAACCCCGACGCCCACGTCAGAGGTTTTCAATTCGACCTCACAAGAAGGCACCCCCACGCCTTGTAGCAGCAAGGCTCTACCCGAAGAACGCTTGAAGAAGCAGAGCAGTATCTCTACACTTACACCACCACGTTTCCTCGAGCCAAAGCCAGATATGCCACCACCGACGCCTTGTCTGGCTCGCATGGGTCCTTTGCCTACGCCGCAGTTGACACCCTCTTCTGTAGCTTCTAGCACTCCGGCCGCGAGTGTCAGCAGCTGCCCGGCATCCCGCCGTCCTTCAATGGTGTCTGCCATGGCGCAGGCTCAAAACGTATGTTTTGCGAGGACAACAGTCGATCAATGGATTGGTCCTGTTCCCCCACCCGTCAAAGGCAACAACTGCGGGCTTGAGCAATACAGCCTATCTCGAAGGCCTTCGGTCGCGAGATCTAGCTCTTCCGGATCAAGTCCCGAATCCATGGTTTCTGACGTAACCTCCCGGTCCTCCCGTGCCTCCTCCATCTCCTCGGTCTCTTCTGCTCCGACCTGGGCGCCTACCTGCAAGCTTGCACGGCTGGCGACGTGTCGGAACGCGAAGTTGCCGATTCCTGGACAAGGGCATGGCCAGAATATCAAGGACTCGAATAACAACGTCACCATCGTCGATTCGGATTTAGCAAGGCCGGAAGCGATCATTAGCGAGGAGGCTATGGCTCAAAGCCCCGAATCGCTTGACTGCTTTTCATTCAACCAACCTCCTACCGCGATCAAGATGCCCTTGAGGAAGAAACCCTCCGTTATGCTGCTCGTACCGCCAAACGGCAAGAAAGAGAGCAATGGCAGTCCGCGTTGCGAGTCTGGCACTCCTGTCAAGTCACAGTCGTCACACGGCCGCAAACGCGCTCGTTCATCCAACGACTTCTCCCTCCAACAAAACGTTCGTGAGCTCCTCGCTGCTACGCCGGGCCAGCATTCGAGCAACGGTGATGCCATTGTCCGTCCCGATGTCGTTCGTGCCGACAGTTCCTCGTCTGTACGCTCCTGCTCCGCTATCCTCGGTGCGACGCATAGTCGAAGTACATCCCGGAGCGCTTTTGGGTCTTCGCTCTCAGGATCTGTCACGCCCAATGTACCACATGACTGTGACGAATCTTTCGGCTCAGACGTCCACGCAAGATGTACGACCACGGCTCGTCGGGCGGTGCAGAGTCCGCATGTTGACCGGCACCCACGGCTTCCCGTGGAGAAAGATGAGGCGGGCAAGAAGCGGGCGTGTTGTTGTGCAGAGCAGGAGAGAGGGAGCCGCAGCACCAGTCGTGGTAGACTGGGTTCAATAGGAGCGATGGAGGGGGCAGGAAGGTGGGCGAACGTGTTGTGATAGAAGCGGTTGAAGGGACACCATTGTTGTCTTGCTTCGTTGGAGGAGGACAACGACACCTTCGCCTATGTACCTCCCTACCTCATTCATCCGAAGCTTTCCATCAAAGCTTAATGTCCACACACAGCTATCAAAGCTCATTGCTTGCTTGATTTGCTCCATTTGGCCGAGCGGAAATACGAAAAGTCAGCCTGAAGAACGGCAAAAAGCGGGTTTTCTACAGCGATCACTATTGCTGACTGCTGTTGAAGTCTTTGTGCTGTTTGTTTCTGCAAAACTGTGGCGTCGTTCGTGTAATGATAGGAAGTTGATTACTGAAGCGTGCATTGCTCGAGGACGGTCGGCCTAGATCTGGGCCACGTGTCAGCTCTGGATACTTTCATCTGCCCCAGATACAAGGCGTCTCGACGGTACTCTGGCGACGCGAGATGGGGCGATGCAAGCCATGTCGAGGTGTTTTAGCTGGTTAAATATGTAATTCAATTGATGAAATCCAGAATTACACAATGGTTCCGATCCAACGCTGATGTGACAAGCAATGTTGATGCTCATCTGCTGCCAGCAGTCAGTATTGAGCAGAATACTGAATCTTCTAACAGATGGTGAGCGGTCCCCCATTTCGAAATTCTTGCTTTATGTTGCCCATGCTGTCTTCATGGCTAGACATCGTACTAATCTGCATGGCCTCATGCGTGAAAGTCGGGCACCTTCACTCAAGCATGATTAGGATATTTTGAACTTTTGTCCCGTCTCCCACCGACCAATTTTGACTGGTACCGTACCATACGTAAGAGCCTTCAGATCTCTAATCTCTTGATCAATCTGGCACCATGGTCATTTTAATCGCTCCGTCTTTTCCTGTCAAGCCAAACAAGGTCGTTCATGCAAAGCTCGGCACATTTCGGCCATCTACTTCAGGTACGAAGGCTGATCCACGATGACGACGGCAGAAGTCAACTTCAAGCAGGCGATTTCGCTCCGAAAGTAGAATGAAGCTTCAATCTCTAGGATCTGAAACTCTTCTAACTATGTAATCATTCATTCTCAATCCTTTTTTTGATTTGCTTCGTCTCTGTCGATTAAACTTCTGGTTCAAAGGGGGCTACCAGGTGGAATCACGCTCGTAAATCGTATGCAGCCTAAGCATCAGGACCTTGTCCACTCCGAGATGAATCAGAGATTCTTGGAAGCAAATATTTTGGGTACTGTTGACGATGAGTCACACTTGCCTTGAGTTGATGGTCCCACCTTGATAGGGCCTTTTCATAGTATGAAAGAGAAATGAATGTTTCAGGTTCTGAACGTGAAGCAAGATCATAGAGATCTTCCGTATGGGATGTAAACAGTGCGCATCCTGTTGAGAAGACTGGATGATGGAATGTTGGTCAAGAAGCACCGTGACCTGGCCATATAATGCTGCATTGTCTATAAAATCAAAGCTGAGGATTATGAACAAGAAGTCGGAAAACTCGAAATTGCTCAGCTAAATCATGACAGTATATATTAGGACTCAGGAAAACTTGTCTCTCAGCTGAGTTGGCTGATTCGTATCATTCTTTCCTGGTATTTCCAGGGCACGCGCTCCGCGCATCTCAGCTTCTTTTTTTCTCCTTTCGGGAAGGTGCTCTTACCGTCTCGGGAAAAGGGTTTGTGATTTGGGATCCGGGTTCGAGTCTTAAAGCTGGCGTCTCGGTTCATTTTTGCATTTAGAAATGGGGGAGTTGAATGGTTTGGGTGATGCTCTGGAAAGCTTTCAATGTACATGATTTAATTTATGGCGGTACGAGGATGGGTATAGTACAATCGCCAAAAAAAAAAAGGCCCACCGCTAAGCAGAGGGTGTTTATGGCTCAAGTCATCATCAATGCTGCAACGCCTCCCTAAGTACTCCTTCAAAGGCTATGTGCCTGGCCAGATTCGTTAATGTTCTCATCCCGAATCATCGATCAATTAGTGGCCTGTTGAGATATCTGCGTAGTTCCTTCTTGGCGACTCAGAATCCACATCAGAGCCAACTGCACGACGTAACTGTAGCCCGCGAGAAACCAGGTCCGCCGGCTCCGTTGAGCTCGAGCGACTGTCTGAGTGGGAGCACTCGACTGATCCGGCCGAGATTCGGGGAGAAGGACATAACGCAGAGACCGTAACTAATGTAACCGATTAGCAGAAAAGTCCGCTGTCTATAATCGGCTGCAAGTCCGCAGCAGGAGGCTCACCAAGAAAAAAGCGTCGGCGAAGTAGCAATACAGAAAGACTCCCCAGCCGACCCAGCCTCCAGTCCCCTTACCACCATTGACGATCTCAGCTACCACAAGTGTGACGATAATGCCAACGAATTTATATCCAGAATAAGCCACCAGGTCCAGCAATTGGCTTTCGTTGGAAATGCTGAGGATGTAGCAGCCCAACTTCAATCCCAATATCTCGAAGATTACTACTGCAAAGGCAGTTGTTGCCGTCAGACCAAGAAGCTCGGGGTGGAATGCGCCTCGTAGGCCAGCAAGGAGCGTCGATAGAAGAATGTAAGTCACAAAGGCCATGACGGGTATGTACATGTCTGGACTGTTGATGTCATCCCGCGGCGGAAGGAAGACGGAGGACGAGTCTTGAGCACCATTAGGGTTGAATGCTTGTTTGCGAGACCATGGGCGGTGCCGCCAGGGGAAGAGGACGAGGTAGAGTTTATGGACGACGTAAGAGTTGGAGACGTTGAAGTAGTGTTTAAGTGCGGAAACGTTCACGTAGCGATTGAACTGCGGATCGTGTCAGTATTGGGCAGACATTATTTCCTGCGTCGAAACCGGTGCAACCGGCGCAATCGGCGTACATTTTGCTCCATATACTCCTGTCCTGCCATGACCGCACTCTTCCCAACCTGGAATCCCATTTGGGCCGTCGGATCATTCATGAAGCCGCCGAACGCAGGATGCATATAATTGCCTCCCTGCTGCTGTTGCTGCTGCTGCTGCTGCTGCTGCTGCTGCTGCTGTCCGCCATATCCTCCATATCCTTGGCTCTGTGGTGTTCCTTGCGGTGGAGGAGGTGAGCGAAGCTGAGGGACGGTCGAGACATGCTGGGGGACTGGATGGTGGAGAGGGGGAGAATGTGCAGGTGGAATGTTCGAGTATTGTGGTCGTTGCATGGTAGACAGCTCGAATCGGTGAGCAGACAAATGCGCGATGCAATGACTCGGCCCCGGTTCAAAAGACAGTTTTCGTCCAGACTCAAGGCATCACATTTATCGTCTGGAGCGGTGAAGTCCGGCAGAATCTTCTATTCTACCTAGTTCTTCTCGTCGGCGGATTACGTAGCTCCTGTGTCTCCTCCGCGAGCCCACGATTTCCAAGACACAATAATGCTCGACTCGTTCGAAATACTGACGACGTCGGGCGTGGTGCTTTGGTCCAAGACATACGTCCCCGTCAGCTCGAAAATTGTGAACAGCCTCATCAACGACGTCTTTATCGAGGAGCGAACGTCAACTGCTGTAGGCGAAGATGCTGCCGCCGCTCGGAACCCGGCGTACAAGAAAGAGAAATATACTTTGAAATGGACGACGGCAAAGGATCTTGGCCTCATATTTGTGGTGAGACTCCTTTGTCCACGAATCTATGCCAATTCGTTATTGAAGATGGTTTAGGCGGTCTACCAGTCACTCTTACAGCTATCCTGGATAGACAGGCTCCTAGATAATATTCGGACGTTGTTCACAAGCCTATATGGTGACCAATTGAAGAAAACGAATACCACACAGGTGGTATGCCCGTTCGACGACTACTTTGACCGTCAAGTACAAGAGTTGGAGAAGTCGTCAGGCGGCGTGTCAAGTCGACCGTCAGAGAGCATAGCAGATGCGGAACTTGACCATGTTCCGCCGTCAAGCTTGGAGAGAGACGATGAGCCTCCGCCGATACCAGGTCTACGAAAGGGTACGATAAAATGAATCCAAACTCACCCACGCAACTGGCTTACTGATCCATTGGCAGCACCCGGAAGACCTCCGAACGACAATACCACTTCCACCGATGTATCCCCTGTACCTACTCCTGAGAACTCTCGGCCTGCCACTCCGCAAAATAACCATCTGCTCACAGTGAAGACTGGTCCTGGTGGCCGTGGTTCGCGCCGAGCACGGAAAGCCGCGAACCCTGCCCGCGAAACATCACCTGCTAGCAGTACGAAGAGCTCACATAAAGGCTCCCTGAAGAAACCGCGCAAGTGGGACGCTGATGGGTTTGCCGACGAGGGCGATGGCGACGTCAACCTCGACTACTCTGCTCCTGCAGGCTCATCTCATCCTGATGCTGCATCCAGGGGCACCGCTGAAGAAGTCAGGCAAGAGTCATGGGGTCGAAGAACAAACCGTGGGGAGTTTGTGCTCCGAGACATTGACGACGAAATGGATTCGATTCTGGCCTCAGCGCAAGCCAAGAAGGCAGCGAGCGAGCACCAACCTGCGTCCAGCGGACTGTTAGGTACAGGCATGGCATCCATCAGCACGCTCTTCCATAACGTCGTTGGTGGACATACCCTAACCAAGGACGACCTCGCCAAGCCGCTCAAAGGCATGGAAGAGCATCTGCTACGCAAGAACGTTGCCCGCGAAGCCGCCATCCGTCTCTGCGAGAGCGTCGAGCGCGACCTCGTTGGTGTCAAAACGGGTACCTTCCAATCCACCGACGCACGGATCCGCGCCGCCATGGACTCAGCCCTGCGGAAGATGCTCACCCCGACGAGCTCGCTCGACCTCCTCCGCGAGATTCAGGCCGTCACCCAGCCAAGCCGACCCGGCGAGAAGCGGCCCTATGTGCTGAGCATCGTCGGCGTCAACGGCGTGGGCAAGTCGACCAACCTCTCGAAGATTGCCTTCTTCCTGCTGCAGAACCGGTACCGCGTCCTCATCGCGGCGGCCGACACGTTTCGGTCCGGGGCGGTGGAGCAGCTCCGCGTCCATGCGGCCAACCTGCGGGAGCTCGCGCGGCGCGAGGGAGGCGAGATTGATCTGTATGAGCGGGGCTACGGGAAGGATGCGGCCGACGTGGCGCGGGACGCGGTGGCGCATGCGCGGAAGGAGGGTTACGATGTCGTCCTGGTCGACACGGCGGGAAGGCGGCACAACGATGCGCGGTTGATGTCGGGGCTGGAGAAGTTCGCGCGCCTGGCCAAGCCGGACAAATGCCTCATGGTGGGGGAGGCATTGGTGGGGGGCGATGCCGTCCAGCAGGCGAGACATTTCAATGAGAGCTTAATTGGAAATCCCAGTGGCGGAGGAGCAAGGGGGGCCGGGAGAGGGCTGGACGGATTCATCGTCAGCAAGTGCGATACGGTAGGGGATATGGTGGGCACGCTGGTCAGTATGGTGCACGCGACAGGCATTCCAGTCGTGTTCTTAGGCACGGGTCAGCATTATAGCGACTTGCGGACGTTGAACGTGGGGAGCGTGGTGCGCTTGCTTATGGAGTAGTAGAGGGGAAGGGGCAGAGTTCGAGGATGGTGGATGAGGGACGAGGGATGGGGGTAGCGAGGCTTGGTGTGGGATTGTGGCCTGGATGCTATTCTATTCTGGGAGCGGTGGGAGTTGCAGGAGGCTATCTGGACAGCAATGAGATTCTGTCCAAAGACGATAGAAATCTGAATTGAGGCTCTCTTGTCCATATCGATTTGCATATTACGAATGTATCATGGAAAACCAAACATCTAGGTCAAGATGGACGTAGCGAAGTGGAAAAGCCGCAGCAGAACTCCCGCATCACGCATGATTCAGTACCTGCCTTAACACTGCTGCATTATGCAGTGTCGAGCTGGATTGCCTGAATGTAAATAGACAAACCATGGGGCTGCTGGCGTATGAGAGCTCCGCCTTCTTGTATCGACATATGCCGGCTGTGCGGCCGCCGGGATGGCCTTCAGGAACAGGTGTCAGGCTTGCACGGCGGCCCAATGGGTGACAAAGTCGTCACTATTTTCAGCTCACCAGCTTTTCGTCGCCTTCAAGACTTCCATGCCGGCCGAAGGGATGGAGCCCCACGTGTGTGGCACTGATGTTTCTGTTACCTTATGTTGTTATTGACCGTCTGGAGCTTACGTGGCAGGAACGGTACTGCGGTATGTTCGAACTCCTCCCCTCTTCGGTTGAAGCTGAAGGGAAAAGGGAGAGGAGTTGGGATAATGTTCCGGAGCATACGGAGAAAGACAGTTGATACTTTTCCACTGATGGGCAACATGTCATCGTGCACATGTGGGCGATGATTGCAGAGATGCTAGACTTGGTCAGGCTTAGCAGGCTTCGGATCGAAGCGGTGAATGGACTGCATGGAGTTGTTCTCCAGGTCATCTGGCCACGACGTCATGGAGCATTGGCGGGGCACGGCGGCGTGGGCGGAGGACCTCCAGAATCTTCTGGCGAAGGATGAAGCGCTGACTTGTTCACGAACCCACAGTAACTTGTCCACTAACACTGCGTGTTGCGCGTTAGGCTTCACGATGACCGTTGCCACTATTGGCGTGTTTCGTAATGATGCTCGCTCCTTCCTTTCACATCTTAAGTCGTCATGCATCTCAGTCTCTCACTCTTTCGCTCGGCTGCTCCACTTCCTCCACCTTTCCGTCCTAGAAACTAAACCCTCATATCCCGTTCAATCGTCCTTCTCTGCATTCACTTGCGAGTCCCTCTTTGCCACCGAACACCAACTTCATTCACCGTTGTTTTCTCGCCACTTTTCCGTTGCACCGTCAAGACTTGATTGCGCCGTTGACTCATCGAGCCACGGTTGTGAGAGAGACACAGACAGCCACCCGCCTTCCCTTAGCCTCTATACCAGAGAAAGACTCGATTTTTCCGGCTCTAGAGTGTAATAGCCGATATGGCACAATTGGCTCTGCGGGCTTTTGCCTACGGTAAGTTTATTAGCATTTCCCTATCTTCTCACACCGTTTCGCCACCCACAATCTGCAGATGCCCCGATTACGTCTTTCCCTCGGTGCAGGTCCGGATGCTGATGTCCAGCAGGAGTCGATAAGATCCCCGACAGTGCATGGGATAGGGTTCCTGGAGGATACTTCCGAGACAAGGAAAGGCAGCGCAGGAAGCAGGAAGAAAAGCGACACGTGCAACGCCGGGCTCGCAGCGACTCTCGAGGTCCACGACGAAGCGAGACACGAAACAGGCGCCATCACGATGAAGACTACTACTCGGACACGGGAGAGAACGCACACTCTTATGGCAAACACCGCGAAGGCTATTCGGTCCCGCGTGACGCCTACAGTCTGGACCGTAACCGGGGCACAAGCCCACCACCCACAGATCCAACTCCGGGCATCCCTCAACACGAGAGTGGACACTATCCAGAGCCACCAGGACATCCACATGGACCGCAGCATTACCAGAACCATGCCAAGAACCCAAACCCCGATGTGAATCCTAATCAACATTACTTCCCACCGCCACCCACTCAGGCCTTCGAAGACTCCAGCTCTCAGCCCCAGACTCAATCTCAAGACGCCAGCTACTCCCACGCGGGACACGGTGCCGAGTACTACTCCCGCCCCGGTCAGCCAGCCAATCCCGCTGCAGCAGGGTATCCCAGTGCGAGCACCACCACCCAATATGCAACCCAATACCCTTCTGCGCAACCTACCCCCAACCCTTACGCTCCGCACTCCGGTTCTCCTGCCGGTGCCGCAGCCACAGGGGCCTTTTCACCACCGCCGTCCTCATCATCTTCCGCCGGCCAGCGCTACCGCCCTCATCACAGTCTCAACGGGACGGCAACCGCTGGTCCCTACGACCGCGTCTACACGACCGACAATCCGAGCCAGCCGGCCGCTCCCGGCCCAAGTGCCGCCGCCCGCGAACCGTACGTCCCGTATAGCAACGCCATGTATTACCATCAGCCGGCGCAACAAGCGGCAGCCTACCGCAACTCGTCCATCAGTAGCCGAAGCTCCCCGAGGGGCTCCATTGGGAGTGGCAGTGGGGGATCGAGGCCAAACAGTCGCGGTGCGCGAGATAGCCCCCGCCATTTCAGGGAAGATGCAGCTGACCACCCACGCGACGGCAGAGATGCACAGCTCGCAGTCCCCGCGTCCAGCAGCTCGCGCGGACGCGATCCCCAGCGCCGTGCCCACAGTGCCGCGCATGACCAACCCCGGTCCAAGTCCCGGCTCGCGGGCCTGAGCGAGCGGCTCGGCACTGACGAGAAAGGATTGGGCGCCGGGGCGCTTGGCGCGCTTGCCGGTGGCTTGATTGGCCATGAGGTCGGGCACGGCGGATTTTCGACACTGGCGGGCATCCTGATCGGTGGGTTCGGCGCCAATGCATTGGAACAACGGCATGAGAAGAAAAAGGATGGGAGAAGAAGGGGAGCAGAGGAAGAGCATGGTTATAGGGGACATAGTCATGGCAAACGGGATGGCTATTACTCCGATTAATAGCTTTTCTCTTCGTATATCCTCTTCTATCTTGCATCCCCTTCTTCTGCTTTTTTTCCCTGTACTAAAATCCTTCTCACAATACTTGCTTGCTTGTTTGCACTGTCGCTTACTTTGTTTCTCGGGTTTCTGCTTTACTTTGGGCGTTCCACATCATCACGGGGACATACGGCCAACTCGCCCCCTTACACATCTTACCATTTCCCACGGCGTCCTACATTCCCCTCCACATGGCGCGACATGACCCTGGTATGAGACATTACGAGCAATATTACGAGATGATGCGAAAAGTGACGGCTTTTTTGAGCGATCAAAAATTGACATCGGCATGTATTATTATCCTGCATGGCATTGAGCTTCTCTTTGACACCATGGATGTGCTGTCGCCAACCGAGTCTCCTTAAGTTGTTGTACATAGCTTGCGGTAAACAAATTGACAATTGGCGTGTGTTTTAAGTATATCTCAGATTACTGTTATTAGACCGACCCACAGTCTCGAAGTGCTATGCGAGTGTCCGAGATACAATCCTTGATTCCTTAATAAGAAGCTTCTTAAGTCTGTCGAGCGCTTTACTCGGACGTCCCGATAGTCCGCGTGATGCTGTTCCAAATGACCGCATATAAGATACGCCATAGTTGCCGTGGGAACCTTTCAACCCTTGTGTCACCGCTCTTCAGGGCCTACAAGATGCAGTGATGCGCCTCTGTCTGAAAATGCAATGCCGTACAATGCGCAAAATCGAAGTCTCCACCACGGAAGAAGACGCGCTTATTTTCACCCATTGATACACAGCAGACCAAGTTGAAGAAGGGCTTCTGGGGCCGTGTGGTAGTCGAGGTCGGGTTAATCAAACCGATTACAGTAGACGATTACCCTGAAGTAGGTTTGGAGCACGGTATCATTATGTCCTCTTCCGTCCTGGTCATGTGCATGTCTCTTCCCTCCTCGCGCAAGGGGGATCCGGAAGGGAATAACTGGTCCAGAGTAAAGGTAGTTCCGAGCGAAGGTCGGCGAAGTCGGTGTGGATACTCACGGTCCAGGCGATCGTCGCAGGCTGCCATGTCCTCCTGCTGAGATAACTTCCCATTTCCCCTTGGCGTGGGTCGGGAGATCGGGATAGCACTTGCACGATTACTCAAGCTATCTTCTGGTCTGAGCTCTTCCCCAAGCAGCAAGCCATCTTTTCTCACCGCGAAGGACGCGTTAGACTCTTCGAAGAGCGTAGTACCGTTAATAGTGTCTTCAGTGTCATCGTTGACGGATTTACAGTCCACGTGCTTGCTGGGTTTCGCACCCAAAGAACGCAACGTCATGGCTTTCGCATGCTCTGCGCCATGAGTATTCATTTCATCCTCCGCATCTTTGGTTTGCTCGGGAAAGGCTGCTGTACCCGAACACCTCAGTGGCAGACTCTTTGCTTGTGACTCGTGAGAGATGAGCTCCGCGTCTTTGGACGGCGTCAGGAAGGTGTCGGCTGCCGAGCTCGGTCTGCTCTCCCGTCCTAGACTCGGCGCACTCAAGTAACTTGGAAAATTGAACGGTGTCGTTGCGTATCGGGGGTCTGGACCACGGATCTGCAGGCCTGAATACGAATACCCAGAGTACGGAGTCGATAACGTCGGCGGGCGACCTGATCGCGGGCAACCTCCGGTCTCAAGGTACTCGCGACTGTTCCAGCTCACCCTATACACACGTGCTGCTCGAGGAAGAGCTGTATAGCCTGTGTTTACATGGAAAGCATCATCGCTGTGTGACAAAGGCCGAAGGTGAGGCCGCTTTGAAGAAGAGGAAGGAAGTGGATTGGCAGAGACCGGAGCGGTTGCATCTGGATCAACCGATTCGACGGGAGACGAAGCAAATGGGTCATCGACGGGAACCTTAGGTTTCAACGAGAAGTTTCCAATGTTGTCTGGATCTTCGTCCTCGATTTTTGCGACTCGACGGACACATCCGACTTTGAAGGAGGGTCCTTTGCCTTCTTCGGACTCTGGCACTGCTGAAAGGGATATTGTGGGAATGAATTTGCTTATTACGCCACCGCCGAGATATTGGAGAAATCGCCTTCGATGGGTCTCCCAAAATTGAGGACGGAACACTCCACCACTATCATGGTGACGGGTAAGCGACACATACGACGATATCGAGCCTACGACTATAGCTATAAGCAGACAAACAACGAGAGTGCTTTGAATAACGATGATCACGATTCCAATCATAGTGGCGGTGAAACGAGTGAGATGGAATCGTAACTCGAAAGCGACACAAAGTGCACTCGTCAATGTTTTGCTGAAGCTCAGGAGGTACACCATGAGACCGTTTAAACGTTGACCTTCGAACGGCTTAAGAAAGGCAATGACAATGAAGGCAACGATTTCAAGGATGAGGAGACCAAAGACTTGGGCAAGCGGATTGTTACTCCCACCGCCGTAGAAGCATCCTTCCAGAAACTGATGGGAGAACCACGGCCCGAAAAACCACCATCTGGAAGCCCGAAATGGGGCCACAAGCCACCCGAACTTCTTCAGGTACGCTTCATCTTCAAGCAAAGTGTCATGCGATTCGGGCCAGGCATGGAACGATTGGGGAAAGAATTTCGAGCCAGCAGACAGTCCGGGTTTATCTTCTCCGCCATCGGCAGAGCAGGCCTTGGTCCATGGAAGGAAGTCCCACGCTTTAAAAACCTCCAAGTGCAGCCGACAGGGCTTCGAGACACGGTCACTAAGCCTCAACCGATAACAGTACGCATACGCTGCTATGGAGAGCGTGCCCACGACTGAGGCTAGAAAAATAAGTGCTGCTATGACAAGGACACTATGAGATCCAGCGTGAGAAAACTGAAACAATGTTAGAACTGTCATCATGAATAAAGCGATGGACATTGTTCGAAGTACTGCTCGGGCGGTGTACCTCATCCAATGGGTTCGGAAGTAGAGAAATCGTTCCTGCTTAATGAGGGTGATCCAAACAAGTGACTCCAGTGAGCATTTAAAAAGCATGATCATAGCTATGACAATTACGAATAAGACGAGCAACCAAAGAAACCCGGTCATGAAGGCATTTGAAGCTGCAATCTTCTCCTGTGCGAGTGCGCCAGCAAAGCCGGAGTAATTTCCGGGCAGGGGCAAACCATTACGGTCTTGAGACCGTGGATTGAGGTTGGCCAGATTGTAGTTGCCACCACGCTGTGGTGCATTTGATCCCAAAGCCATAGAGCTGACGTGCGGTGCATGCATATTTCGTGAGATGACCAGTCCATCAATGAAAGATTGCATCGATCGGCTGTATATCATGCCACCAGCCCATGCAAAGTTGCTCCACCAAGCAACCAGGATACTCGGCCAGCTAAGTGACATTGCGCTGGTGAAAAAGATGTGCTGAAACACGGCGAAGATGATGAGTGCGGACAAGGGATGCACATGATACTCGCGAATGGCAGGCATGCCTTTCTCGTGAACTTCCGTTGCGAAAGAAACGAGAACTGCGATGACTGTAAACGCTCCCAAAATGACGCCGGTGGAAGTGGGTTGCGAAAGGGAGTTCCCATTGGTCAAGGTGGCCACGTAGCAGCCAATCTCCGAATGCGTCGAGTTCCTGAAGATTCGCAGTATGCCTTTTCCTTCAAGGTCCGGGATATTGAAAACAAATGCAGGCACTCTGGATAGATGAGCTGCAGAAACAGGGACAATGGCGTTGGCTTCGATTGGAATACTCGCATTCAGTGGACAGAAACTCCCGATATTGGCGTTACAGGGATCGAACGTCAGGTTGAATCTGCTCTCGCCGTATGCAGCAAAGTCAATGAACATCATTGATGACTCATTCGTCAAGGCTGAGTTTCCGGCCAAGTGGAAGAGCACTGTCATGTTGTCTTTGTAGTATGCGACATCAAATCGAGTGACGTTGATCAAGCTGTTCTCGCGACAGTCCCCAAAATCTTTCGTGCACAGCGCAGGCATTCGATTATCTGCAAGATAAGTGGTCTCACCTTGACTATTAGAAGATACAACATGACGAATAGTTTGCGCAGTCGAGAGCTGTAGAAATGCAAGGATGCCGACAAGGAGGACAATAAGGTTCCGTGAGCTGAAAGATGCCATTACTGTAGCATCTGGTAGACACACGAGGAGTCTGTGAGGCACTCGTCCCAAGCTCAATGAAAACCAATACAACTGGGAGTAATCACGATGCGCATGCGTGTGCTCGTGCTCCAGCGGCAATGAGTGTATAAGTAGTTAGTTGTAGTTCCTGCAGAACTCCTGAGCATGAAGCTCCAGTTTTGGTCAATGACGGTCTCGGAGGGCGTAAGGTCTTTACGCTCGCTGGCGACTATGGGTAAGCAAATGCGCAAAGCTTCTGAGGTGGTGATATCCAAGATGCTTACTGGAGTTAAGAGCACACTCTGGAGGCCAAGACAAGGCCTCCGGCAGTTAAGCAGTGGGGCTCAATCACATCAAACTAAACAGAGGTAACCAAAGAAGGAGGTCGGGAAGGTTCAAGAGACGAGAGCATGGTGCCGTGGCGGTGGTCTGTCACGGTTTTGGGAAGTCGTTGCCACTACGATTGAAGCAAGCTCGACCCACCTGCGTGGCACTTTGCCGAACGGTGAAGATAGACCTCTCCTTCTGAAAGTCTGCCTCAACTTGTGCTTTCTTGCTTTCCATGCCGATGCCGACGTTGCTCAATTGCTCGAGCCATTCCGACTGTGTTGGAAGATTATTTTTTGGGTATAACGCATGCCGTACGAATTGGCTGCCAAGCAACGGTATACAATATGAACTACACAAGCGGGGATAAGACTCCAGTTTGAGGCATTCCTGTCTTTGGTTGCCTGAGCAAAGGGGCGTTCGGGATGGAGTGGAAAGGGGAGAGAGTGGAGTTCGAGGAATTGCCGCGTGGGTGGTCCTCTGCGTCTCCACGACAGATCTGTTCTACCTCTTGCCGGAGGCTCGTGTATCGCAAATCGCTAATGTAACATGGCCATCAGTTGCGCCAAGTCTATCAACCGACCGAGAAGATGACGCCGCGTTTATCTAGCATATTACCTGTATTACTTACTCCATCGAACACAAAATGGTGGCGGTTTCCTCGACAAGTGTCCATGGCCGGCCAGCGTTTCACGAATTGATAACACCCAGTCAAAGCGCTGGACCCGTCGAGCATGGGAGATATGGTGGTGGATTCATCGTATCCAAAATTCTTGATTGCTAACTAACATGCACATCCGCACCCTGCTATAAGTCTGTTAGTGCCAGCAATATTACAATTTCTGGACAGGCGCCGCAATTCACTCATGTGGCAGAGCTTGACTCTGGCACGGCCATCGGGGGCAGCTTCGCCCTTTGGCATTATCCTAGAGGGATACTGCATTCAGGGAGTATTCGAAGATCGTCCTGGGCAGCATCCTAGATGGATGTTGCTGTCGGAAAAATTGCTTTCACTTCATGGTTCGACTAGTGTACATGTGTATTGCGTTCCTTCTCTTTGACGTGATATTGAATTCAGAACATACCCGTCAATCTCTCATTTCCATTTCCTGCTCCGGTCCATTCTTAGAATCTCGAAAGAAAAAGCCCACGCGAGAAGCTCGTACCATAGAGTGAATAGCAGCCCGTCAAACGACGTGCGGCCGGATATGAGCACCCACCTAGTCTTCATTGGTGTATGTATCCTCAGCGATACCCTCGGCCGGGAATTCGGGGATGTTGACCGTGAAGCGCTTCTCGACAGCCTCGAGGACCTCCTTATCCTTTTCGCCCGAGATGAAGGAGATGGCAAGACCTTTGGTTCCAAAGCGACCGGCACGGCCGACGCGATGGAAGTAGGAATCGGCATCGGCAGGAAGATCGTAGTTGATGGCCACATTGATTTCGGCGAAATCGATGCCACGGCCGAAGACGTCGGTCGCCACGCAGATACGCATCTTGTTGTTCTTGAAACTGTTGTATCGAGCGATGCTGTCAAATGTCAGAGCCCGTTCGAAGTCGGAGAGGAGAGCATATACAGACCGCTCATCTTGACTGATGCCAGAGTGGACCGCAACAGACGGAAAGTTGCACGAGTTGAGCAACTTGCTGAGTTCATTGGCGCGCGCGGTGCTCTTCACGAAGATGATGACTTGCTTGAAAGACAGAGTATCAAGGAACCAATTCAGCTTCCGGTTCTTTTCATTCTCGCCAAGCTTGACGGTGTATTGCTGAAGGCCATGAAGGGTGATCTTTTCAGTGTCGCCCTCGTCGCCGACAGAAATCTCGGTAGGGTTCTTCATGAACTTCCTGGCAATGGGACGGATCTCCGAAGAGAGCGTAGCGCTGAACATCATGACTTGCTTCTGCTGAGGGGTAGCACGAAAGATCTCTTGCACATCGCGGCGCATATCTAGATTTGGGTCAGTTCGCGCTTCAGAAAGCTAGCAAATCTAATTCGCATACCAATCTGGTCCAACATCTTGTCACACTCGTCGAGAACGAAGACTTGAACGTGGCTAAGGCGGAGCTTTGCGTCGCGAACAAGGGCGTTTAGGCGGCCCGGGGTACCAACGATGATATTCGGGATCGTGTCCTTGTTGGAGAGGAGCTCAACATCTTTCTGAATTGGCGTTCCACCGTAAAAAACGCCCGTCTTCACGTTGGGCATCCATTTCTGAAAGCGAGCGTACTCGTTGCGAATCTGATGGGCCAATTCGCGGGTGTGGCACATGACCAAGACAGCAGTCTCTCCTGGGACGGGATCGAGAAGCTGCAAAGTTGCGAGGACGAAGATGGCGGTCTTGCCGAGACCGGACTTGGCCTGAACGAGGATATCTGTGCCCAGGATCGCTTGTGGGATCGCACGCTGCTGGACTACAAGGCACCGGACGAGTTAGAAATTATCGCCAAGAATGTGCGGCGGTGGAAAAGATTCGGGTGATCGTCCGTCCATCTTTGGCGAGAGCTCAGAGAAGCAATGATAAACGTAGACCCCCTCTTTCTGCACAGAGAGACAGAACGTGAACATGATAAGACAGCACGGCCGCAGAATGGTGTTCGAGCCCTCATCAATCGTCATGCTTACGTCCGGCATCTGCCAATGATCGGAGCGCTTTCGCTGCGAGATCGTACGGCCGAGCACCTGGACCGAGCAAATTTCGGGACATTCCCGGACCGTTGGATATCCGACCAGTTCTCCAACCACCAATCAAGCCGTACAGCGGAACCATAAGTGGAAAGATATAACACACGCCCCTTTCTTGACAAACTCATTGCTATGAACGTGGGTAGATGGACGGACGATCGGCGATGTAGGTAGTAAACTGAGTAAGGGATTTTGATTAATGACTAACCGTCCGATGGATGCTCAAACCCGCTGTCGGCGATGGCCTTGGTGAGCTCAGCCTTGAGCAAGAAGTCGCGAAATCCCGTCGAGTGGACGCCGGCGTAGGAACCTTTCTGGTCATCTCCGTCGGCGGCAGTCAAGTTTCCCTTCTTGGCATCGCCGTTAGCCGCAGTGGTGACGGGCTCCGTCGGGAGCTCCTCGTCGGAGTAGTCGATGAGATCCTCTTCGGCAGACATGTTGGCAGCGAGCGAGAGGCTGAGCGGGAAGTATCAAATGGAAACGGAGAAGTGAAGTGAGGAAATAGCTGCGTCGCGTCTATCCCGCTGCGGCTGCCCCAGGTGGCCACAGCGTCACGAGAACCGGTTGTCGCAGCTTCGCGGGTGACGCGGTGAATAGACTCCAAGCGTAGGTAAGAGCACAGCCTAAGCGGTAGACGAAGGTGCGAAGGTGCGAAGGTGCGAAGGGTGAGATGGTTGAGAAGGTTGAGAAGGTGAGAGAAGGCGGCGCGGGTCGTGGGGGCGACAGAAAGCTCGAGCTCGGCCGCAAGCGAGAGATCACGTGAATCGCATTTTACCTTACCTTAGGTACCACCTTACCTTACCTAGGGCAGCTAATCCGCATTCGGTGACGTGGCTCAGGTCTTCCCATTGTTTGCTTTGCAGCCCCAAGTGAACGGCGACAACATCAAATGGCGAAGAAAAAGGGTGCAAAGGGTCTGTCTAATGCGCATTTGCACGCACGCGTTTCCTATCTCTATCAGGCTGCCAACTATATTGGCCGTCAGCACCAGTCGTCATCAAATACACGGGCTGTTGCTACCAGTAGCAGAGATGAACCGAATCTGCCACCGCCGAACCAAGTTGAAAACGAAGGATACAAAGTTGGTCCAATCAAAGGAGAAACTCGGCCGAAAGCAGATGCTCTCGACAAAGAGCCCGAGAGACTAGGTCTATCTCGTCATTTCATCACCCACATGCGAAATATCACCCTCAAATCCCAAGTCCGGCTGTCTCGTGAAATCAAGCACTCACTCTGCAAGCGGTGTGACACGCTTCTGATCCCCGGTTGCACCTCCCAATGTTACATCGAGAATCGGAGTAAAGGTAAAAAGAAGCCGTGGGCCGATGTCTACGTGATTCAATGTTTGAAATGCGACACACAAAAACGACTCCCTGTTGGGAGCAAACGCCAGGCTAAAGGACGCGGGAAGACACAAGCACATGAGAAACCCAACGTGGGTACTCTGATGTCGGGCGCCATCCAAAACCCTGGTTGAGGAGTTGCATTTGTTCTCAAGAGTCTCCTGAATCATCACCAGCAGTCCAGCTACGTCATCAAGTTGCATATTTTAAGCTTTTGGAAAGATGAGGCTCTGTGTGTGGTATCTCGATGTCCGCTTACCAGCGTGAACCTCGACCCAAGTACTGAAGATAACATTGCAAAGGGAAAGAGATCGATCGGCCTCGGGTATTCTACAGAAAGAAGATGGACTCATGCCGGTCATCTCCCGGAAAGCATACCTACCCTGGTGGAACCGCTCCCGCCACTCGGTACCCCTCTTCAATATCTGGAGTGCAACTCCATCTCTCCGCAGCTTAAGCTTATGATACAAACGCAAATGTTTGCTTTCATTGTAGTAGTCTGTAGCAGCTGTAGCTTTATTTTACTATTGCATCATTCTCACCATGATATCGCTGAAACTTTTAGCTACCTTTACTCCATTCCTAATATTCATTGTCATCCATTTCGTTTACCGAAAATCGTCATGTCCCAAAGGCACATGTCTACCTCCGGGGCCAAAAGGTATCCTCTCTCGCAAATTTGCCTCCCGTCTCATGATTTCTCAGTATTCAATTTTCTGAACCTCCACCCCCAAGGATGCACCCATGAATTCAACGTCTCAGCCATCCACAACCCTTATTCCGTTATCCATCTTCTATTCAGCAACATCCCAACCAGCTTCTTACTTACGCCCAGGAATACCCCTCCTCGGTAACCTTCCTCAAATCCCCCCATCGCATTCCTGGCTCCAGTTCAAACGTTGGGCCGATATCTATGGTCCGCTCTTCCGCCTCTCCCTAGCCGGGCGTTGCCACGTCATCGTGTCCAACGAAAAGACCGCCAATGACCTCCTGCGTGAACGGGGAACGCTGTATTCGTCTCGCGAGCAGCTCCCCGCCGCGGCGATCCTGCTGGGGAACGGGCTAAGACCACTGCTTCTTCCCTATAACGACCTCTGGAGACGGGGCAGGAAACTGATGCATCACCTCTGTATGCCATCTGCTGCGGCATCGTACGAGCCGACGCAGGTGCTCGAATCGACGATGCTGCTGCAGGCACTACTTGAGCGGCCGGAAGCCTACGAGACGCACTTCGAACGCTACTCCAGCGGGCTTATCTTTCGTCTGGGCTTCGGTAAGACGCTTGCAGATGCGGAGACTCAGAAAGGTGGACAGCAGAGTCTGACCCAGCGCATCTTCAAGGTGGACCGTACCGTAGAGCGCGTTGCAAGTCCGGGGGCATACCTCGTAGATACGTTCCCGGTACTGATGTGGATCCCGGATTGGCTGGCGCCGTGGAAGCGAGAGCTGAAGCAGCTGCACCAGGAGGAGCTGGCATTGTTTAGGGAGCTATTGTATGATGTTAAGACGGAGATGGAGGAGACAGGAAAGGGTAGGTCAAGGGGAGGAGCGAGTTCCTGGGAGAGGACGTTTCTGGAAAAGCAGGAGGAATACGGTTTGAGTGATGATGAGGGCGCGTATGTAGTTGGTACTCTCTTTGAAGCGGGAAGCGGGACGACGGCTGCGGCGATGATGAGTTGGATGCTTGCGATGGTTCTGCACCCTCAAGAGTTTCAGAAGGTACAGGAGGAGGTTGATCGTACCGCAGGCCAGGACCGGTTACCGGAATTTGAGGATATGGAATCATTAAAGACGGTAAGAGCGGTAGTGAAAGAGACACTGCGGTGGAGGCCTGTTACGGCAGGAGGCGTGCCGCATCAGTTGGTGAAGGATGATATTTACAAGGGCTATTTTTTGCCGGCGGGTACGAATGTTCATGCTAACCAATGGTTGGTACTCTTTGATTTATCTTTTGCCCTTCTTCCGATAATACATCCGTCAATGAGGATCGTGAAACACTGAAACAGACGCAGGGCAATTCACCGTGATCCAGAGTTATATCCAGACGCCGAGACTTTCGATTCATCCCGCTGGCTGGAGCCGAAGTATCCCACCTACCGTGAACCTTTGACGCTGTATCCGAACCTTCAAAACTTCTCTTCTTTTGGGTTCGGACGGCGAATTTGTCCCGGGCAGAATATTGCCGAACGCAGTCTCAATCTCCTTGTTGCTCGAATCGCATGGGCTTGCGACATTAAGAAGAAGCGGGACGAGGCCGGAAATGAAATGCCAGTGCCTGATTACAATTACACTTCAGGCTTCAATGTGCAGCCGAAGTGGTTTCCCTTTGAGTTGAAGGCAAGGGATGAACGGAGGCAAGAGATAATCGAGCAAGCGGCAAGAGATGCACGGAAGTATGATCCACTAAAGGCAGTCTGAGTATGATGTCCGCCATTTGTGGGGGAAGCCGGGATAAAGCACCATAGATGAACCCTCAAAGACTTTGGAGCTGCCTGGATTGATCTGATGTGAATACTTTTCCGACAGGGCGTAGGGAGAGGGTAGTAAGAGCGAGATCATGGTTGGCTCCAGCCGTTCCAAGCCAGCTCCACACTGGAATGACTCCGAGGTGGGGAAATGATGCTACCTTTTCCGTTCGCCGGTATTGAATATGGCACTGGTCCCTAGGCTTTTTCATGTCGCGATTCACACCTCAAGTTGTAGCTGTGTCAAAGAGGCTTTCGTCCATAGACAACAGTCCTACAGCAACATTAGCCACACCCCCAATGCGAGAAGCTATGACTGGGGGACTCAATACCCCTCCAAATAGAAGGCATACCCTTCTTGATAGCCCTGATTTCTTGGATTCCTTAATTCTTCCCGCATGCGACCGAGAAAGGCTTGCGCGGTCTGTACAGACATCTGCAGCAAGTCATCAGCAAACGCCTCTTCATCCTGAATACGATCACCAGGCAAATCTCACCCCTCCAGGGCCTGTCAATAGCCTCAGCATAAAGCCTTCGACTCCGTCCATCATTCGTAATTGGTTCCACATGCCCAGCTCCCTCAGTTTTGGGTCAGTTGACCAACCACCAATCGGCCATTTGAACCTCTTCTCGACCACGTCGGTAAAACCGGCGACAAGCAGCTTGTGCCGACTCTGTTTCCATATCTGAAACGTCTTTCCCCATCTCTCGCCCAAGCCTTCCACCGTCCTGCCCCAAGTGTTGTAGAAGTGATTGGCCGGTAGCGTGTCGTCATCCGCCACCGGCCAGACGCTGTGTTCCACGATCTCGACCCAGCCACCGGGCTTCAAGCAGCGCCAAGCCTGGCGAAGGAAGAAATCCCAGTCGGGGATGCAGCCAAACATCTCGCGGATGTGGATGAAGTC
Source organism: Astrothelium subdiscretum (assembly GCA_021030935.1). Taxonomy (NCBI): domain Eukaryota; kingdom Fungi; phylum Ascomycota; class Dothideomycetes; order Trypetheliales; family Trypetheliaceae; genus Astrothelium; species Astrothelium subdiscretum. The sequence continues at coordinate 99,026 of JAGFMW010000067.1, read as the reverse complement.
GAATCGGTCGTCCGGAAAGGTCCACTCGAGGGTGACGTCGTCGATCTCGAAGCTGCAGTTGGGCGGGACAAAGTCCGGCTGGATGGGGCTCAAGTCGGTGCCGGTGACACGGGCGCAGGGGTACTCGTCGGCCGTGTCGATGGCCCAGATGCCTGTTCCCGTGCCGATGTCGAGGATTTCATGCACGTTGCCTTTGGCGCCGTCGCCGATGGGTGCGAGGTGCAGGTTACCGTCCAGCGTGATGAGGTACATGTGGTGTGCGAGGTCGACGAGCTCGTTCTGCCGGTCGTCGTTGGGGCCCCAGTACGCGCCGTCGCGGAAGGAATGGTATCTTCGCCCATTTTCGTAGCGATAGTCGGTTATAAACGAGGCGAGCGTGTCGGTGTCGTCGCCGAGCAGGGAGGCGCTATCGTATGCCGAGTCGTGGTCCTCGGCGTAGAGAAGGGCATGAGGGTCGTTGGCGTGAGGTTGGAGGGTGAAGAGCGGATGTGCCGTGTCCAGCGGTTCGGAGTGAGACGAGGTTCCAAATATCGTGGGTGGGAAGAAGGGCGCGGCTGTTGATGAGTCAACCTCCATCTCGTCCGGCGGAGCCCGGCCTGCGGTGTTGCTAAAGATGGGTAGGCTTCCTGCATCGTCGCCGTCTTCGTCTGGTACGCTGCTCATGGTGAGCGTCGCGCAAAGGCCGACGCAAGATCGGGACCCAGGTACAGATGTACCTGTCCCAGATGTACCTGTCCCGCGCTTGCCTCCTCCCTTGTTGTTGCTGGTCCTCCCGCGATCAAAACGTTGATTGCTTGCGCATGGAAATGAAAGCGTCCAGACTTTCCTGCTTGCGATGTTTCGCGGTCATCTACGGGACTGCAAAATGGAGTGTGCCCGGATCTGACATAAGTATATATATAGCTATATCCGTACGTGACTAGGTACGGAGTACGCTTGTCCTAGAATACGTCGATACTAGGGCAGAGCAGCAGGGCGAGGCAAGCGCCGAGTTTGCAGGCCGGGAGCGCAAGGATGCGAGATGCGTGGATGCGAAGGATCGGTGAGGCTCTAAATGCAATACGGGAGATTGACAAGGGCAAAGATCCCTTCCTTTGCCTGGCTGCTGACCTCCTCTCGGCGCTCCCTGCAGGTGCCCAGTGGAGGTCACGCCGTCACCGAGCAAGCAGCAGTGGACGGCCAGATGTGCTCCTGAGCTCCTTCTGCAATGCCCTTCGCTTTAGGTTGCTTTGCTTTCCAATGCTTTGCTTAGCTTTTCGGCCGAGGGCACTTACCCCAATGGCAACGGCAAGAGCAATACCTATGGATGTCACGAGCAATGGCAACAATGCGACCCCAGGTAGGTTAGGTAGGGTGCTAGGTCCGTTTGTGATGTCTCCTTTTTACGGATTTGGCAACAACATCGACCTAATAAGCCTACCTACCTAGCCGACATGGGCAGACGACTCTCCGGCGCCTCTCTGCATTGTGCTCAAACTCGGCGCTAGCTGGTGCTCGCGGCCCGTTCCTCATTCCTGTTGGTGGCAGGCGCCGCCGGGCAAAGCCAAGGGAGAGGCCCTGAGAGGCGCTCCTGGCGTCTAATCCCAGATGGACAGGCTTGGAGCGGGCAACTGTTTCAGTGAAACTTACTCTCGACTGCGGTGATTGGCCTCTGCTCCGTGTCTTCCACCGCGCGTCTGACTCCGGAGCCCGCGCAAGCATCCTTAGATTGCAGACGGAAGGATTCATAGCCCTCGAAAATTAGCTTCGCCTTGACCCGTTCTGCGGTGATCTTGACTGAAAGCGACGATCCTCCTCATGACTCGCATGCTTAAGCTGGTGGAGCGAGATGGAGCCGAAGGATGGAGATGGCATGGTTCACTATGCCTCCTACCTCATTGCAGAAGGTAAAACTCACAGGTCCTCGTTAATCTTCCAAGTGACTCCCTCGCACGTTACGTGTTCCAATTGACCAATTTCCTACGTTAGGCGATCGTAATGATTGCTTTGCTAGAACCAGCTATATCACACAACAATGCTTCTAATAAAACAAAGAAACCCATGAATCCGTCAGACGACCTCATTGGATCAGTCAGGTCGTTTACAAAAACATCTAAAGCCCCGTGCGAACGCCAGCCAACAGAGCCCAACGTTGATTGCCGGAAGTGTGGTCAGTACATGCCGTCCTTTCCCTTGAAAATTACCGTCCTCCGTTATTACATGTAGGATCTATGGTGCTGTCGCCGTCGCCACCCCGTCTATCAATTCCTGCATACCAGTGCGACGGACATTTGAGGGGCAAAGGGGGGGGGAGGCGAGGAACCATTTCTCAGATCCAAAGGATTGGCGAGCCTCAGATCTGGGCAGGAAGAAAATGAAGCATTATGCGGATGCGGACTCACAGCCAACCATATCCGAAAGCGGGCCCTTGAGTGGAACACCGGCAGAGCTGGGTGTTCGTAAATCGCAATGTGCATTCAAGTTACTCGTCTTCTGCACAGGCATCGGACTCGATCAAAAAATGGTACCGAATGCCTCTTCTTCATTCATGACTGGCAAGGGTTTGCGGGGGCTGGATGGTCTGCCGTCTTCATCGGTCGTGGGCTTGCGATGTCTAGCGGGGAGGCGTCAATGATTAGCCACTGATGTCGATCGATGCAGCAGTGATCGTCACGGAAGAGGTGCCGCCCGTCGGATACGAAATTTAGATTGAGGAAAAAACAAAACAAACATACCTGAACGTGAATCCAACGAAGAGGCTTTTGCCCATCTTTTCGTCTCTCTCTGCCAGGTTCTCCAGCGCAGCCTGCTTCTCATGCACCTCCTTGTATTTGGCCATATCAGCCTCGTTACCAAAGTCATCGAAGTATCCAGCATCAGTCTCGCCATCGAGCTCCGGTACAAACGGCGGCCGCTGCTGTCTCAGCTGGGACCAATCCACCTCCATGAAATACGCATGCGCCTTCACTTCCTGTAGCGTCTTGATTCGGTCCCTGGGCACGCAGATCAAACGCGTGATAAGGTCCCACGTCCTCTTGGAGAGGAAGTAGTTCGGATCTTCGTACTCCGGCTTCCGAAGAACCTTTCTCCAGTGCTTCAAGTTCTGCCAAGTCTCGTCCACGGTGGCGCCAGCGAACGGAGGGTATCCGGCCAGCGCCTCGAAAAGCATGCAGCCAAGGGACCAGTAATCGACGGTTCCATCATACTCTTGACCCTGCAGGACTTCCGGCGCCATGTAGTCCGGCGAACCGACGATGGACTTGGCATATGAAGCACCTTCCCGAGTGCGCATGCTCCGGTAGTCGCTCTGGCGTTGCTTCGTGCTACGATCCTCGATGGGAGTGACGCCAAATGGAGCAGGATTGGCACTGTCGTTGACGGAGGCGAGTTTGACACGCATGGACTCGATCTTGGCGGGAGCAAGGAATCCGGCGGCGAGGCCGAAATCCGTGAGCTTGACATGACCGGTTGCGTCGATGAGGAAGTTCTCGGGCTTGAGATCCCGGTGGATGTACCCCAATTGATGGAGAGCGTCAACGCAACAGAACATCTCTGCGATATAGAAGCGTGCATGTCGGTTGTGGAGGACACCGGTGTTGTTGAGAAGAGTTCGAAAGTCACCGCCAGGAACGTATTCCTAGAAGCAAGTCAGTCGGCCAGCTCTCAGCCTGATCGGGAACAAGAATGTCAAAATATACCATGGCGAGGTAGATGCTCCTTTCATCCTGGAACGCATACAGCAACTTGACTAGCCATTCACTCGTCGCATTCGTAAGGATGTCGCGCTCTGTCAGAACGTGTCTAACTTCATCTAGCTTGAAGAGCAGCTTCTTGCTCATGACCTTCAAAGCGCACACCTCCTTGGTGTCCTTCTTCTGAGCCAGATAAACCTGACCATAGCCGCCTTGTCCGACTTGAGTGAGAATCTGGAAATCACCATGTCGTAATCGGGTTCTTCGCTTGCGTAAATTCGCCCTTTCTCGGCCCAGATACTTGGTCAATTTTTCGTTATACTCGGTTTCATCAGACGCGGGAGGCGAAGGGTTCTCCCGGTTGAAGGCAGCGAGCCGGTTCTGGCGATTGTGCACATAGCTGAGGAGGTCGAAATAATAGTCGAGGAAGTCTATTTGAAATCAGCAGACATTGAAGGATGGAGTTGACAAATCTTACAAAGCTGGGTAATGTTTGCCAGACGTTTGACTGACGGCTTCTGGAGCTTCTCGAACTCCAGCGGGGATGGCGCACGGGAGATGGTCTGCTGCTGATGTGAGACCTCGAGCTGCTCTCGCTGCTTGTACGGCGCCTGGCGGTTCGCGGCAGCTTGATTGTAGCTCGAGTCTTGCTTTTGCAACTGTGACCTAGATCCAGGTGACGTATTCTCCTTGTTCGATTGTCGGGTTGGGCTTCCTGGAGCGGGTATCGTGCTGTCACCGTCCGCCGAATAGTCATTGTGGCGGGCATACGCCGAGTCTTCGTTGAAATTCTTGGTCGGTGAGTGAGGTTGACGATTCGCTTTACTCGGAGAGCCATTGGCAGACGGCATCAGTCTCATGGCATTTTCGAAGACATTTGGCAGATCATTGGCCCCTGGGGGCAGCCGATTCTTGCTTGGACTGCCCTGAGGGGTTTGCGGGGGACTTGTGAAGCCGGCCTGTCCTGCGAGCGTCCCGGGGGTCTGGTAGATCTCATTTCCAGAACGAGTATGTAGGAGAGGAGGCGGAATTGGTAGCTTAAAGTCGTGTTTCCCACTCAGGTTAGGAGGCGCGTCGGCCGCCATGCCCAGGTCGAATGCTCACTCAAGGCAGTGATGCAAAGGGCTGGAGGGAGCGGACTCGTAGCTGATAGCTAGTTCTAGGAAGAAATCGACCGTAAACCATAAAGTGTCAGGGGCAATGCGGGCTGTGAAAGGGGGAAAGAGAAGCACAACGAGTGAAGAGCCGTCCGTGGCACGAAGGTGAGGTTGGTGCTTCAGATGTTGTTTTCATCGAGCATCGAGCATCGAGCTTCCGCGTTCTGGCCGCCATGGCAACCGGCAGGAGCAAAACCCAATTCTCCGACACACGTCACTAACAGCGTCCATCCTTGATATTTCAACTCTCAGTCTCAAGGACTGTGACGGGATTAATTACCTTTCCCTTTTCCTTCCCCTTTCCCTGCAAACGCAAACATGCATCCTCGGTAGATTAGTCATGGCATAGCCAATTCTGACGATTGACGCGCAGTGGTCCTGAATAGCCCTGAACCATTAGAAATTCCCAGTCGGGTTACTTGGCTTAGGTAGGTATGCATTCTACTCGCCAAGTCCATACGACTATTCCAGGCACCTTCGTTTAGCTCTATCATCAATGGCCATTGGTCAACGTCGCATTGACGGACACGGTCCCTGGCCAAATAATTTCTTTTTAGACAAAGTCAACAACAAACATCTCACTAGTGCTGCCGCACAGTACATCACGAATCGATCATCGAGCAGTGCTACAACTATTCCAAACTAGCCTTCCACGTTCATGACATTGGTGCTTTACGTTCCACCAACGAAACACTGCAAAGGCTCTGGCGCGGGACGAAGATATGGCTGTAGGAACGTGCACTTGACGACGTATCCAAAACAACAGAGATTGTGGGAGATACTGCAGGAACAACTGCAGGAGCGCTTGTCACGTTGTTGAAAAGGAACCGGGCCTTTGACAATTCCTGGGTTCAGAAACTCTTGCGCTTGTAACATCGTCTTCTTCAACTCGCGTCCGTACTTATCAGTTGAGTGTAAAGCTCTGCAACCTATGGCTGTAGCGACGAGAGGAGGGAAAACTGTGACCATCTTGTAGGAAGGCCGCCGTTCACCTGATTCTTTGCTCTCCCATGATGCATGACTGATGCGGAAGATGGTAGAGCCGAAAGGGATAGACGAGCTATTCGCTACGCAGTACCTTCTGTTCAAGCGAGAACAGCACAACAGATCTTCCTGGGATCGGGCAAATGGCCCTGCAGCAGACCGCGACTGTTCGGACCGCATCGTAGAACAGACTTACATCATGGATGGGGCAGCGCCTCGCCGGCTGGATCCCAGCCCGCACTGTCCTCCTCTAAGCTTCGTGGTAGGTTATGATGGGCTCGACCTTGTTTATTATTTCATGGTTCGATGTCTGGGTCAACAGTGACAGCTCAGCAAGTAGTACACGAAATCGCCTGTAGTCAAAGGCACCGAATAGCAATCAGCAAGCCACGTCCGTCACAGTCATACTAGCTATTCTGGGGCCCCCAAATAGGCGCTGTAGAATTCATTTCGTTGTTGGATGGCCTAAGAGATAAAGGCTCTCCAGCGCTCAGATGCATGCTTAGATTCTTCATTTCCTCTCCGGGAACCGATAACAAGTGCCATGGTGCCAATAATGAACTCAGCTGTATCTTCATGAGAGATGCGTGCAAATGGTAATGAAAGCAGCCTAATTATGTCTGCGGCCCCTTCGTTCTATTATTTATTAAGTGCTCTTACCCTCGTGTCGACCGCATCAGTCAAGTCGTACCTCCAAGCCGCGTCCTCCTTCATCTCGAGTCATCCCAGCAAAATAGTCGGATACGATCTCCATATCATGAGCCGTGGTACCATTGAGCCGAATTTTTGAGAAACGGCGAAAGATGGTTGCAAGAACACAGTACAGCTCCGCGTAGGCCAAATTGATACCGACACACGTCCGCGTACCGCGACCGAAGGTAACCAGATAGCGTTCGAGCGCACGACAGTCATCTTTGAGCCAGCGGTCTGGAAGGAATGAGTCTGGATTTGGGAATATGATAGGATTGTGTTCGATGAAAAGTGCCGACATTCCAACGGCAGTTTTCGGTGGAATCACCCAGTCGCGGTAGCTGATAGGCTCAGAACTAACACGAGGCAATCGCGAATAGGCTCCTACTGCAATGCGAAGGGTTTCCTTGATGACAGCGGAAAGATAGGGTAGCCTTTCCAGAACTTGATGATTTGGAATCTTCGTAGGATCAGGTATGGTAAAGTCTAGCTCCTGCTGCAAACGCTGGTGGACGTCACGATTGCTAAGAATGTGGAATGTAGCTACTGCGCACATCGAGCCTGTTGTCTCGAACCCAGCAGCAAGGATACTGTTAGCTTCCACGGAAACGCGCTGCCAAGTCTTTTCCTGGGGGGGTAGAATGTCGCTATGCGCAATTTCCCATACAATCCTCGGGTGATCTTTGGCTTTTATAGTCTCTAGATCTGTCTGAAGGAGTGCCATCGTGTGCTGGTCAACTTCACTGAACATTTTTCTGACCTCGGCCCCCCTGGGATTGAGTAACTCCTGCACCCACGGCGGCAATTTCATCATGAGTGCGAAGAGCGAAGGCCATTGTCTCGTCAGAGGCGATAATCGCCACAAGCTGCGCCACGCCGAATAGAAGGAAGCTCCCCAATCAGCCCTGTCGAGCATTTGGAGACTACTGCCAAAGGCATACTCCGAGATGATATCGACTGTGAGGGCGCGGTAGGCGTAGAAGACTGGGACTGGTTCGTTTTTCAATGCAGCGGTTTCCATACGCGCAGCCAAGCGATCAACGAGGCCTTGCATGGTAGGACGGAGCCTAGCAACCGCTTGCATCGAGAAATAGGGGTTAAGAGCTGCGCGACGGATACGATGGACATCCGCCTTGATTGTGGCAAAAGTGGCCTGCGGATTACCCATCATGCTATAGAACCAATCGTATTTGTCATGACGGTTGCCCATGCTATACAGCGTATCATAGTACGAGGGGTCGAGGATGTGCAATTCATTCGGGCCGACGCGGACAATTGGACCTTGCACTTGTTCAGCATGACATCGAAGACCCCTGAATGCAAGGAAGCGGCGGTTTCTGTCAAATCAAAAGTACAAAACGGACAAAACATGGCTGGAAAGATGATTGTCGGCATACAGCACAAGATCCTGGTGCTACTGTACAAAACGGGAAGCCAGTGGGAACAGCTCACCGTATTGATCATGCATCTTCCCAATCTGGAAAATGTAACGACCAGCCTTGACCACGTCGTAATACCCCTCGTACCACGCTGTCAGAGCCGCCAGTTTGGGTCCTGGAAATTTAGAGAGAGGGTGGAAGAACAAGCGATAAACGGCCCCGAGGACGAGGTACATGGCGAGACCCGTGGCGGCTACGACTGTGAAGCCTTTCCCGTCCATGATGGCTCCAATCATTGCCAAAAGCTCGAGCTTGGACACACAGATCTGACTGTGAACTGCGAGTCAACAGCTGTGCCCAAACTGCTGCAGGAGAGGCGATCCTTCTGAATGGCATGAGCTTTTATCTTCGCTACTTGGCTGCGGTACGCAATGCTTGTTGAAAGTTACTTACTAACTCTGATGCAGTCTCTGCGAACCGATGAGAGTGTGCGAGTGTACAGCAGGCCCCGGAAAAGGCGCTACCGGGAGGTCTCTCTAGGCCCCGCCGGGCCGTAGTAGGAGTGTTGGGAGCGTGTTCTACTCGCTCGTGCCCTTGTGATGCCTGTCATACTCCAGTCACTGGGCTGCTGCCACATTCCCAGCCTTTCGGTTGGCCGTGGTTCGTCCACGAGTATGGTGAAGAGCTATGTCTCACATCATCTGATAACCCAGTATCCGGGTATTCGATTGACATTCCCCTCGGAGCCTCAGAGAATTGTCTGCCCATCTTCGGCAGAGCGGCCAAGGTGCGGTGAACATGTTGGACGAGCTCCACCTGGCGCGCTTCCTCTCACCCCGGCTACTGTGCAACGTTTGCGGAAGTTGGACGCATCCCAAGTTTGGTACGGCATGCACTCTGTCTTCCTGTCATATTTCACTCGCCAAGATCCATTCCCGCAATGGTCCCTAACCACTCTACTCGATTTAGGACCGCCAACGGTGCGCCAGGGACGAGGACGAGCATCTCTGAACGGCAAGAGTGGATCCCTTCCGGATGTGCCCTCCAATCGGAGACAGAGGTCCAGTGACTCGCCCTGGTATGAGCCGATGATATAGGTCACTGATTGCCTTACGGATGGTGGAAAAGCGATGGGCCAAGCTCTGTCTAGCCGTCTGTAGCTAAAGACCAGCATCGACGTGCTTCCGATACTCCCGCTAAGAACGAAGCGTGCCGCTGGGCACCAGTCGATGCCGTAAATCGTTCTGTGGCTTTGGCAGACGGTTGGGTCAGCGATGCTCTCATGCAAATGATTGGAGAATCAACTACATTGCAGACGTTCATTGAATGCTTGTACAGCCTACGAGAAGGGGCACAAGGTTCTCAATGTCAAAAGCTTGCTCCACCCCATGCCCCAGAGTTCTGGACTTATCATATCCACTAAGACGTTGCTGCGCTCGTACGCAAATATCAGGCACGTCTGGGGTCAGTTGGCTGAACGGTTCGTGCGAAATACCTAGATCACTTCATGGGTGGCCTGTAGCCACTATACCTATAAGACAGCGCAAGACGACTGGAGACATGTATGACCTATGCGTCTACCAGACGATTGTCTGGTTCAACATTCAGAATCAAATCAAAAGCCGGTCCGCAAACAATTGTTTCTTGGAGCGGCATTCGATTGATTTGGAACGGTGGGGCGGGAAGGTCCCTCGCGAAGCTCACCACTCTCCGCCGACCAAGTTGAAGAAGTCCCTCGGGCTTGACGTAGACGTCTCATAGACTGCGATGAACGCCAGAAAGTATCTCAAGCGTTGCTGGCTGTTGCCCGGTTAGTGACCGTCCCATTGCCTGACAAGGCTTGATAGGGAAAAAGGAGAGCAAGACCGGAAGCGGTGGGAAGCCAGTGCTTCGAACGTTGCCAACCCGGCCCGGCATGCAAATCTCAACGGACTTGGTGCAACACATCCGCAGCCCACGACGTGCAAGCACCCGCTCAACTGCTCACAATACAGAAGTCGTGTAACACGTAAATACCAATGCAAGGAGAGACAATTGCTTCAACCAATTTCACTATGCCACATCCAGTGCCCCAACCCGCTGCAACCAGCAGTGTCGTATACTGTACTGCCGTTTGTGATACGCCGTCCTCTGTATGCCACGCCGACAGTATCAGCATATCTTCGTCAGGCCTAAGTGTTTCCATTTCTTCTGTCGCTGCTTTCATTTGCTATCTTCCTACAAGAAACCTTACCAAACCGCTTAATGTCTTTAGAGGAGCCAGGCCGGATGCCACAGTGGTACCCGCAGAGCGATATAAACGAGTCTAAAAAGCTTCTTCTATCAAAAGCGGCAAATGAGGAATCGCTAATGCAAGCGCCTTTGGATGTGGCTGCTGTAAGTATGCAAGATTGTGGATTAGTCCAGACGGGAAAACTTGACCTCCGCGAAAACGCATAGCAAGGAAATCCATCTGACGCAGCCATTGACAGATTCCGATGGCTACTCCGACAGCTGATCATTTCCGCGAGTCAGGGCTGGATGGGTCAACAAGTCGACCCATTCAAGAAAGCGAGGAAGATCCGCAACCGGTGGTCCGGCTCCAACCTCAACAGGTAATTGCGCTTTGAGCCATTGTTAGACATGCACGCAAGACTTCAAAACGATGTCGACCATATTCTACTTAATGATACCGATCTCCCCCTGCTGCCTTGACTGCTGAGAATGCTAATCCAATACAGCTGCCACCATCAGATCCACGTGTTCTCCTTAACGCTCCTGGACTTCAAGTTTCCCCCATCCTTACAACTCAAGATGGAGAATCGAAAGATGATTTCGGAGAAGCTGACAGGAAGAATCGCAATCCAGCGGATTGCGTTCATTCGTATTCGGTGTCCTCATCCCACCCCGCCCTACGGTTTCCCAAACGAGCCAAGAGCGAAGGCCTCCTCAGACACCAATTTGACAGCTCTGGTGGCAGTTTCCGTTCATACAGCGCTCATGGATACCGAGCTACAAACGGTGCATTACGCGGTCATCAGCCCGGAAAAGACTTGAAGCCGGTTCTGACTGGGATCGCGAACATAATACATGATCAACCGCCTGTACCAAACATGGGTGATCGCTTAGACTTCAAGAATTTTGAGGATCCATCTAGAACTGAACGACAGAAGATAGCTGCATGGCCAGAACCGGTCCTCCGGCCTGGCACCCAGGCATGGCGTAGAGGGCCTGACAAGGCCAGCACCAGCCATATCAACAAGCTCGTTGAACAATTCAGCACTCAATCCAGTAAGCCCAAGCAGTATGAGCCGAGTGGGCTTGGGCAACCCTTTCGTGGATCACTGCCAACGAACTCCAGCAAGTCAAATGGACTTGACCCATGTTATTCAGATCGGCTTAGATTTGGGTTTGATAACGATATTGGCGCCCCAGCTACTCAATTAGACAGCTTGTACGGCTTCCAGTCAGCAACCTCGACTCCGGCTGCGGTATTTAACGAGATCAGTCAGCTCCAGCCTTTGCAACCCCAGCCTCCAGCACCCATACAAGTGGAAGACCGTCCGGACGATGCTGACTCTGCCTATAATGAGGAAACACAAAGCTATACCACGTCTCTCAGCTCGACTGTGACCAAGTTTGAATACGAAAATGGACGTCGATACCATGCTGCAGACGGTGACTCGTGGCATTTTCTACCAAATGACGATGAGGAAATGGATCGGCTGGACCTGTTTCACCACGTCGTGCATTTGCGCTGCGACGAACGCTTGCACCTCGCGCCAATCCATCCTGACCCTCAACGAATTTTAGATCTAGGCACGGGCACAGGGATTTGGGCAGTCATGATGGGAGAGCTCTACAGTTCAGCCTCAGTGCTTGGCAACGATTTGTCGCCTATACAGCCCACACTGGTTCCTCCCAACGTGAGCTTTGAAGTGGATGACATGGAAAAGCAGTGGTGCTACGGCTCACCGTTTGACTATATCCACTGTCGTTACATGGCAGGTGCAATCCGAGACTGGCCGAAGTTGATGCGGCAGGCCTACGAGTGAGATCTTCATTTGCGCATAGATGATGAATAGATTGCTGAGTATTATTAGGTTTTTAAAGCCTGGTGGCTGGGTCGAGTTTAAGGATTTTACAATGAGATTCTACAGCACCGATGGTAGCTATGAGAGGAGCGCTTGTACGTCGATGGATGAGTTTCCTGTTCCTACTCCTTCTCTGGATCGCTGGACTTCCGAAATAATCATTGGAATTAAGAGCTTGGGATTAGAACCGGAGCCGGGACCTAGACTTGAAGGTTGGGTTAGAGATGCTGGGTTCGTTAATGTTGTTCACCATCTGCTACCGATTCCCGTGGGCGATTGGCCAAAGGACAAGAAACTCAAGCAGATCGGCCGGGCGGACCTGACCCAATTTCTTGATGGTCTTGATGCGATTTCACTCCGTGTTTTTACAACAACCCGGGGCTGGAAACCGGAGGAAGTCCAGGTCTTGCTAGCAGATGTGAGGAGAACGCTCAAGGATCGTAGAATTCACGCGCAACATGACTTGTGAGGATTTAACCTACTCTACCAAGCTACACCGTCACTGATTCAATGCTCAGCCACGTGGTCTATGGACAACGTCCCTGGAATCGTTGAAGCTGCTGTGGCGCATGTGACCAAAGTCGTCAACGCGCCCGCCAGAGTCAGGTTACAGAACTATTCAGAAGATCAGACAGAGCACTCGGTTAAATGAGACCCCAAGAGCTAGATATAATTTATTACAGACATAAGACTGCGGCTTGGATACAGGTGGAGACTTTCGTCATCGGTATGAGTCCTGGAGGTGATTCTATGCACGTAATAACTAATATTCGGGCAACGCTGAATTATGGAGAATGTCCTTTCTTAGTTGAACTCGGACAAAACCAATATTGGCTGATCCCCCAGACGTTGCTCGCAGTGGTCCTTTGCGTCGCAGTCAGACAATAGCAAGAGAGTTCCATACATTCCTCATTTTATACAATCCATAGATTACAAGTCTTAGGATGGGGGCGTATCCTCGATTCCCTCCTCCCGGGCACTCTTGACCAACGACCCAGAGTATTTACCAATCGAATTACACAATGCCGTCCACTTGGTATTCTCAAGGTCTGTCCGATTCCCTCACAACCCAAAACCAACTCGAACTCCTCTTAAGTTAAGACAGTCCCGAGATCAGCAATTGATATCCCAAGATGTACATAGCTTCGCGTGTGTGATGTCGTTCCGCGGCCAACTATTCAGCAACCAGACCCTTACATTCCTTCCGCAGGAACTCGCCTCCACATCCCAGTTTCATGCTCTCGCTGCGCTGTGTTGGTCCGTCTCATCGCCCTTGATTCCCTAGCGCCATGTCGATGAACACTTTAAGTCAGCAGAGATTATATTATTCCCTCCCATTATTTCGTCAAACACTATCTACCTGTAATCTGTCATCAAGAAGTCAATTTCATAATATGTGTTTGAGATTAAAGGATAACAAGTCGTCTCTTCGGCCGCCGCATGCTATGAGGGTCTCCGTCATTTGAGTGTTGCTTACAAGCGGATCCTGCGCTGCAGGCGACGTGAGCAGCGTTCATGCCGGACCAGTGAGCACTTTATGCGAGGCATTATGGTCAGGTCCCAACAACTCTCCCTAGTTGTCGACTCGCTTTTGGGCTGCTATCCTTGGAGACACCGAGTAAATTTCGACAAGTGGAGCTGCGTCATCCGGCCAAACAAGTTTCGATTGGGGTCAGTGCTCCATACTGGTGGCGTTATCATCCAGGATCATCATTGCTTAATGCTTATGTGTATGTAGACACTTTGAGATAGTGGCTATCGTAATCAAAGTTAATTAGGGGCCTTTGCGGAGCCGACACACATGCCCTGCAGTCCTGGAAAAGACCAGGCTTCAAAGTTCATCGGTCCATGGTGATTGCGTATGAGCTGAGCAGTCAGCAGAATCCAACCTGCAATAAGATAGTGCATCATGCACTGGAGGCTGTCGAACCCATCAATCCAACTGAGTATGCTCACTCCCCCACAGTAGAGCTAGTTGGCTGCAGCCGAGCACACGACAAGCACTGGTAGTGCCACGTTAAGGTCAGTCATTGTTTCTCGCCGGTTTTGGGTTGAGAAAAGGTCTTCAGCCAACTTCTTGTTAATTCTAGGATGGTATAAGTTACAGTACACGTCATATCATCGGTAACAAAGGAGAATGAAGAGCAGTATTGCTATTACGCCGCTGACCATGTGCGAAGGAGTTGCACGCCACAGTTACCAAAGCCAGGCATCGCTCATAGGTCATCCATCGACTCATCTCTGTCCGTGCTCTTGCGGACCGTCGAAGATCTAGGATACGGTCGATTTCGAAGGAAGAGCGTGAAGAGAAAGTTACCGGGCATTGCGTGAAGCAGTGGGTAGCGTCTACTTCTGTTCACCGGTCTCTGAGGACTGTCGTCAGCAAAGATGTAGTGACAACTGCCTGAGAGCGGTTGACTTACTGCCAGAGAGTGTGTCCTGGACGCTTTTTGTAGCGCCGGAGAGGGTATCTTGAGCCTGTTGGAGCACAGACTTGGAGTTCTCCGAGGCAGAGTCGGTAGTGCTGCGAGTAGAGTCGCTCAACTTCTGAGTAGTGCTCTTTTCGCCCTCTACATCAAGGTCAGTCACAGCTAGATGACAACTGAGACTGCAGGAGAAGTTCCTTACCGGGTTGAAGGCTACCGGCGACGCGGTCAGTGGCACCGGTGACGGTTTCCTTGGCCTGATCGAGAGTGGACTTCTGAGAGTCAGGAGTCACCTTCTCCTTGACCTGGTCGGTCGGATCCTTGCGACTGAAGAATAGTCAGTATGCATGAGGGCAGAAACTAGGTGCTTGGTTCTTCAAGCAAGGAAGCGGACGTACAGAGAGTCGGACATGGTGAGCAGTTGATTGGTCAAGTAATTAGTCTTGGATGTAGAAAGCTCGGGTGGTGCAGATAAGCAAAAAGTAGTCTATGGAGTCAAACGGTGGATCGGGGATGGATTCTGGCGAGAGGTTCTGGGCAGAGGCGGAGGGGGATTTTGGGCTTTTGAGCGTGGGCTTTAGGTTGTCGTGATGAGGCTACGTCATGCCTACCGCAATTCACGGTGGGTAGCGACATTGCGCCAACTTCATCGTAGATTTGTAGCAACCGCAAGCGGATGGGCACATCACGAGGCACACCGCGTGGCAAATTGGAAGGCACCCGCCACAATTGTTTTCGCCAGCAATGCACCGATGGGTGAGAGCGCGCGCCCATTGGCTCTGCCTCAAGCCGGCGCCACACGCCATGGCAAAGAACGTCGATCACTAGCCGCATCAGGACCCCTCGCTACGTCATTTTCCGCATCTTCGAGCAATGGCATTCTTCAGTGGTATTCCAATTTGTCCATCATTTCGTTTTTTCTCCCACTTGCCTCACCCCTGACCACTTCATCACGTGGGATCTCCCGAAGCGAGTCCTGGGCAGCCCCATCGCCTTTGGGCTGGCCATCACGCTGTCACTCGTCTGACCCTCGTCACATTGTAATCTTCAAGATGGAGCGCTGCGACAATGCAAGACCGTTTCCCCAGAGTCATCCAACAATTTTCGCACCCTAGAAAGATGATTGAAACTGCAAGTCGCTCTGACCAAAATTGTGATTTCGACAAATTGTTTTCCTGTGTTGGTGCTAGACTCAGGTACTCGCGATGTTTGACCCCACCACAATTCGAGCGTTGATAAAATCGCAGAACCATCGTTTTTGGGCTATAGACTCTCGTTGAAACCAACTAATGTGGAGCATCCATGTATATTCACGGGCCCTGTCGCACGTTTAAAAAAAGGTCATGATAGATGACCAGTCGCCGATCAAGATTGCTGCTGTACACTTACTCACTAATCTTCAAAGGTCCGTCTTTCCCATGATCCGAATCGAGAAGGACACAGGTTGGGACGGATCGGACTACCGGATCGCTTTCGATCAGGCGGAGCTCATTATTGCCCAAAATAGTCGGAGAATATACCACCAGTACATTGGACAACGATCTGCTGTGCCGGCGTCCACAAAGATGAGGATGGCTCAAGGTTCGTTTTTGCTGACGCGCGTACAAACGTTTCAGACATTCTTCTAACGATTGATCAAATGCTGATGGGAAGCATCCTAGCCTGTATGCGTTTCTGATTGCATTACGGAGTACAGCGTTCAAAAATTTAAAAGCGTCGTACAGCCGATAAGGAGAAGTGGCATGGGCTTCAGGCAAAATGGGTATTTTATCACCAGTACGGACTAGACGTCAGCAAATCCATTTACTACGCTGGAATAGCGCCATGACAATCATTTTCTTGGAAAGTTTGTAGTGAATTGTGCACTCCGATCTATTGGCGATCCCCTTTGTGTTGATCGTAACCTCGGTAAGGGTTTTTCTTCTTCAGGCAACTCCTTGCGACCTGCACCGAATGACCACAATCTCAAAGCAGTGACACAATAGAGCTCGAAACAGTGTGACGAATAACTCTTGTGCTGATGATCGGGAAGTTGGGGAAACAGCCTTTCTCACCCGGCACAAGGAATCGATTCGAAGGGTTAAAAATGCAGATCATCAGCACGTTCACGAACCTCGTCCCTGACGGCGAATATAGGCTGCTCGGAGGAATTATCGCATTTATTTTCAACGACCAATCCGACTATATGAAGCGGACAGGTGTTTCTAATGCAGCCCTGCCGCGTGGAATGCGCCCCGAGGTTCCGTTGGAGCGATTCCTTCGTCCACTAGGCTTGGGTCCCGCATAAATCACCTGATGGTAAAGTTCCGACTGCTCAGCTTGCTTTTTCGATTCCCAAGTAAAGGAAGGGTCTGTTGGAATCGGTGCCGGCATCGTAGCTGAAGGGTGCATCTACTAATGCGGTCGTTTACTGATAAGGCAAATCTGGTCGTCGGCAGCAACATTCCATGCATATCACGAGATAAAGAAGTACGGCTTCGCTGAGCAACATCGTCATCTGAGTGGTTCTGTAACCGCCCAGCCAAGAAGGAGAGCATACTGTCATAACTTTCAAGGGTTTACCAGAGGGCCGAACCGCTAAGCACGGGGATGCAAAGGATCCAGAATCCGGGGTCCCGTGGCCGTGGATGAGGAACTCTGGCATTCAGCCTACGGCAAACTGACCGAATACAGGCAATTAGGTCCTGAAAATTACGAAAGTAGATGTCCGCTTCCCTGCTATCGATGAGCATGCGTACGGAGTGGACCTGGGCCTTCCAGGCCTGTTGGTTGAGTGGAGAAGCGCGATATCGTCTAGGATTGGGTGTGCAGGCTTTCAAAGAGCATGACTAGGTATCTTAGGCGATCAAAATTTTCAGCTGAACGACCTGCAATTCCTTCGACATTCGACGCTATGCTATGTTTTGAAATTTATTGATCGACAGCCATGCCAGATTGCAGGCGACAGAGATCAAAGGCGTACGGAGTAGTGCAGCCTGCAAACCCTCAGGTGCCTCCTTGGCATCCCTTGGTGCCTTCGTCTATTGAAGGATTGCCACCATCAAGAGAGAAATGCTGGTACGATGCATGCCATTGAGGGGTAAATTAAAGCTAGCAGGATAATAGTCGTACAGGGTGGGGAACGGCGCCTTGAACATCAAGTTATATGAAGGACCGAAATAATACTGATCAGCCATTTTAGTGACGTTCTTCGCGAGCCAGTATGGGAAAAACAAAATTTGAACAAAGGCCGCAAACGATATCGTGAGACTGGTGGCGCGTGCAAGAAGCAGGTGCTGGGGGCCCGCTTCGAGGGCAATGGCACCAGCGT
The DNA here is from genome assembly GCA_021030935.1 of Astrothelium subdiscretum. NCBI lineage: Eukaryota > Fungi > Ascomycota > Dothideomycetes > Trypetheliales > Trypetheliaceae > Astrothelium > Astrothelium subdiscretum. The sequence continues at coordinate 81,336 of JAGFMW010000067.1, read as the reverse complement.
TGGGCTCGTCCATGGGTCTACTGCAGGTACAGATCCCTTTGTCAGAATTGTTGTGCATAAATCATGGCACGATGTGGTCGCAGCATCTTTAGTACCCTGCTTATGGATCGTTCTTCCATGGAAGGGTCGCGTGGCCTATGAAAGCACGGCCCTCGGAGTCGTTGATCTGACTCGTTTCGACCCAGGGAACAGGCGACCGCATGCTCCTACCCAGGTCCAGATGGCGCGCTGCATTCGCTGGGCAAGATCAGCATTGTGCTGCGGTCGGAGCCGAGTGCTCAACACTGCTCTGTTCAGTAGGTCCAGCAGAACGTACAAGCTTGCGCCACATGCCGAAGGCCTTTTCAACAGAGCCTTGCGGATCTGCAGAATGAGAAGAGTAGTCCAGGCGGCAGAGAGATGACGAACTATTGGCAACGTGAATGCAACCCTGCCACCAATTCTTATCAACAGTACGGAGTACGGAGGACCACCACGATTACGAGTGGTCTCTCAGGTGATGGCTACCTTAGTCTTTCGGATACGCTTACGTACCGAGACTGGATTGAGTATCAATCAGCAACAGATGATGAAAGACAAATTCGACTAACCAAGGACCATGTGGAGAGAGCACGCGCAGCGCCGATCCCGACCCATCCGTCGTCCAGCCTCGCTGCCATGATGATGGCGGCGGAAGCTGTCGCCGCTTGGGATCCAAGAACCAAGAGCCGCGCTTCGTGCTTGCGCTGTAGCTCACTTAGGCTACGAGCAAAGCGCAAAGCTGGGGCACTAAGGACGCCTAACGGCGGCTTGGAATCGCTTGCAACGTGCGAACACGACCCATGATCGTCCCCCGACTTCCTCCAAGCTTGAGCGATCTGGGTCCCACGAGCTAGGCCTCAGCGTTGGCCGGGAAAACTACGACCGACACGATCTCATCTCATCTCACCTTCCGCCATCACCCCTCCAGCCGCTAGAGTCGTTTGGTGAAAAGGTTTGGGCTCTGGATTATTATGCGACAAGGCGCCACCGCTCCGTTAATGCGAGGACGCGATAGGATTGCTAGTGTGCCTATACATACTGCAAGCAGAATGCCCACAAATGTCCCAACAAGCAAAAACAACCGTGGGCTTCATTGGCTGCATGATAGCCCTACCGCTGTGCAGGGAAATCCCTGCTTAGCGTTTACCATGGCATCATGGATCTCGACGTCCGCTCTTCTACGCAGGGCCGGTGAGGTTTGTTCATCGCTCGTCTTCGCCAGCTCGCCTGCGTTGCGGCACGGCTAGATTGCAATGCAAACCTGCGCATCCTTGACGCGCAGTAGGGCCGAGGGAAGCGCTTGACACCTCCTCTGACCCAACCGGGGGCCAACCGTTGGTCGCAGTGCCCAAACAAGAGAGAGTTCCGGGTCTCCGGTATGGAGTTTCTACACGGAGATCTCTACCGTAATGCAGCAAGATGCGAACTGCTCTCAAACCTCTGTGCCAGTCAAGAGCCATCCCACACGATGCCGGATCCTTAGCGCTACCAACCTGACAAGGCGTTAGCCCAGCAGTCGTCTCATTCCCCGATCAGCCTCTCAGCCATCTGACAAGGGTCCGGCACCAATCTTCGAGTTCCGACAGAGTGCTGACCGTAGGGACGGCCTGGACGTGGTAATCTTCCCAATACCCCAAGGAAATGGGGGCCAGTGCAGGTGAAAATCTCGCGTTTGCCACTTTTGCGACTTCGTTATGCTGTAGCGTAATTCGAAATATACATCACCCCCAACGCAAGAAAGTGGTTGACGAGCTTGACTGGGGCCTCCGACGTCACACTTAGCTCTACGGGCTTGCGTCGGCCTACCTCTTTCGTTTTGTTTTCCCGTGGCTCAAAATTGCTTCTCCCGACATTGCGAGCTCGAAGATTGACGTTCGAGTGCGAGCTTGGACGACACTGGTACAGGTCACTTCCCTGCAGCGCACGAGGCCTGCCAGCGCGGATGATCGCCACCTAAGGTCAGCCCACACTGGTCACAGAAAGTATCTGGTCTTCATACATTAGCTCTGGCGTGCTCATTCGCGGGCTGGATTTAGATATCTCGGCGTTGTTCGTGGACAAGTAGACGACAAAGCTTCCCCGCGTCTCCAAGTACCGACCTCAATTCACTCGTTCGAATGTCACTTCTCGAACTTCACCTCACTCTATGAACCCTTCGGTCCAGAGCAGCTCCTGACCATTCACCGCTTTCAGCTCGTCATCTGGATCAGCTGCATCCTGGCAAACCGCGCAACCAGCGAATCAGTTGATGGCAAGACGACTCACTCCGCGGTTGCTCACCTCACTAGTACCTCACTCCAGCTTCTTCGTTTCATGAGACCACTGGATCACGGGCTCTGGTGAATCTGCGGAATGGCGTTCGAGTTAACCCACCAGCCCCCCTCTTACGTGCCGCAACCGGCCCCTGCCATTAGCGGAGACGGCACGGCTCAGCCTTTAGATCAAAGCGCTGCATCACAGAATGCGACTTCATTGAAGAACAAGAGGAGGCCCTCCAAGGCAAAGACACCCGCAGCTATAAAGCGTTCCGCCTCTACACCCCATATGCGAAGCCTAGCACAATCTGAGTCAGGCGCACTCTCTCCCACCACTGCCGACAAGAGAGCGCGCAACAAGCTTGGATATCAACGAACGTCGGTTGCTTGTGGTAAGCCTGCATCCCCAATAGTCTCAAATTTCGCCTTTGCTGCCCTTTGTAGGCCATGCCAGGACTGACATGCGCCAGGTCACTGTAGGAGAAGGAAGATCAGATGTCTTCTGGCGCCCGATGACCCTCAAGGACGGTGTTCAAACTGTATTCGCCTCAAAAAGGAATGCAACTTCTATCCAGTCGACCAACAAGCTCCTACAGGATCAGGTGCACCTTCGTCAGCCAAGGGAGACACCGGATCAAGTGGTGCAAATACCTCAACCCCTTCCCCGAAAACTCTTCCCAATGCCTCTGTCGGTGACCGTAGCGATGACTATAACCGCTACTCGCCTTTCACGACCAATGCGCCTCAAGCTTATTCGATCGCTCCGGGCTTATCGAGAGCTCCAGAGGGTGAGTCCTTGCGTGTCTCGTACGGTTTTCAAGAGCATTACTCATCAGTTGCTTCAGCGCCACTGTCCGCTGCGAGCTACAATTTCCCTCCTGGTGCAGCAGATCCGCGGTATGGTTGGCACGATGGTGAATACCCACCCCCGTCTGCAGTAGCAGAATCGCCTCATGTGGATGGACCCGCTTCCAACTACTGGCGCCTCAACGAGCAACCGATTGCTCCAAATAATCACTATGCGAAGCGGCCAGATGCTTCAATTGAACAAATGCCATTGCCTGGAGCAAGCCACTTACCCTGGGGACCGCAGCCCACAGATTCAAGTTTTCCACCTCCGACCAGATCCATGTCGTTCCCGGCCATCGAAAACCTAAGTATCCCGGGCAACGTGACTCCATACTCGGTTCAATCGCCGCAGGACGTCAGGCGACCCTCAAATTACTCGTATACCTCAGTCGATCACGGTAGCACGGGTTCAAGCATTTCCATTCCAGGGTCAAACCCTGGCTCCATGGGTCCTCCCGCACCCGTCCACACTCCCACACATTCAACACCCACACATCCACAGTTCCCGTACAAGCAGCAGTGGAGCCCTTATCCTCCTCAGGTCCGTCAAAGCTCTCTTCCGAGCCATCCGGAGGGATATGGACCACAGTGGTACAATGAACCAGCTCCGCTCAGTCACGTCACAGAAGAACCGCCTCATAGCGCTCCGCCTTTCAATCTCGGCCCTCAGTCTTATTTCGCGGGCACGAATCATTCACATGGGCCGTGAACGGGAACAAGCTTTGGGAAGACATGGCCCATGTTCATCAAAATTCGCCACGACGGTTTGTATCAGGATCCTCGAGCGCCGCCTTTCCAAATGGATACTTCTTCATATTCTATTCTTATTTTCCAATCGAACTGGTCTCGGCCGACGCCGCATCGATGGAATTTCTCAACTGGGATCGTGATTACTGTCCTCTGTCATTGATTACGTATTCTTCTCATAGATCAGTTTCTGCATCAAGATGTCAAACGAAAAGCACATGACTAGGGTCACGGGCATATGGGAAGCAGCCTGCTAAGGCTTTACATGCACATGGGCAAGACATCGGGCGTACGGGCGTTCTCAAGACCGCAGGCGGCGGCATTCGGGGACAATAGGGCATTGAACAGGGGAGCTTTTTGGACGTAGGACTCGGAAGTTTGCTCCGCTATGATTCTGCTGTATGATATGGTTTTACAATTTTGATTGAAGCGGCGGTTGAAAACTCTATTTCCTCCTCACTGCGTGAGTGTGCGTCATCGGGCACGGAGTTTGCGGGTCTGGCCCAAACCATCATCCAGATTGTTACACGCTTCCACAGGGCCCAGCTTCTTCGCCTTTGAAAAAACAAGGCTTAATTCCAAATCCTGCCCTCAACGGCGTGATGTGCGGTGAACATGATTACGTAAAGGGCGCTGACGGAAACAGAAACTGCCGGAGTCCTCAGCTCTGGCCTTGCTTCGTCCTCGTGCCGGACCGTCAGAGCAGCCTTTGTACGACCAAAGTCCATCACGAGGACACTTGGTCACACACGAATGCGATGACCTTGGATACCCTCATCAGATCATCGATACGAAGTCACGTCCGTACATAGGATGCAAACGAAGACCGGGAAGGGGCAAAGAAAGAGACCCAGGACTTTGAACCGAAGTTTGCCGCAAAGCAGATGAAGAATTTACGGGGTTAGCTATCAATCGGCCTTTTATGCCCCTTTTCTTTTGCGCCGGCCGGATTGACCAAAAACGGAAATACGAGCGAATACGAAGCGGTGAATAGCAGAGGGCAAGAAAGACTGGTTGTTCAGCTCAGGCAAACTGAAAAAAAAAAAAAAAAAAAAAAAAACAAAAAAGCAAAAAGCAACCAACGTGCGATCGTCGCCCCCCCGGCCTATAGTTCATCACCTTAGATGGCCAACATAATTGGTGAAAAGCTCGGCTTCCGAGTAAAACTCAAGGAATCCACGTCGGAGAAAGGGCACTAACAGCATTGAATTGCCCTCGGATTGCCAAAAGCGTCATGTCGTAACTCAGTCCTGCTGTACATGAATATGTCTTTCCTGTCTGGATGTAATCTAGACGAGTCTCTCTGAGAAGGGACAAGTAGGCGACAGCTTTACATCATATCATAATACATGGCAGATCGCTCTACTATCACTCCCACCTTTGGTCTTGCTATCCCTGAGCAGCCCTTCGTACCGCGTATCATGCTTGACATGCTTCCAGTTTATTATTCGAATGAACAGAGGAATTTGCCTTGGCTGTAACATCGTTGGTGCATGGAACATGCACGATCTGGCAGAATGGGCAGCGTGCGAACTCGCTTTTAACTATTAGATGCGGAGAAAAACGGCCACACTCGAAAGCCCATGCCAGGGCTTGGTAACGGGCCTCAAGGCTTCTGAAGGCGTTACTTTTCGAGCAGTTGGTTGGCCTTGCCGAACGGTTTACCCAGTTTCATCGCTCGCGCAGTCTCTATCTACGAGACAATGCATGATCAAAGGCTATGACTTTTCAAGCACATATCTTTGTCGGCACCCTCCGTATCTTGCAGGATTTCTTCGAACCATCACAGACTCTCACTGATACAGGGAACAAGTCTTCTGGCTTCCTTTGTCACAACAATCTTTTGGCTAGACTCTCGTGGACCGGAGCACGCGTGCGGCTGTGCTACGACTGTAAGGCGGCACATTCGTGAAGAGCATTGGCCCCCGGACTCTGGCAATCATCAAGTCCATCTTGAGCGAATAGCAAAGGACTCACATTCTGATCTTTTAAGCGGCTCAAAAGATTCTAGAGACACACCTGTTCACCGGAGTATATTATGCACCTCTTGCTTGCACCCTCTCAACGCGAGCTCCCTTAGCTAGCCATTAGCTGCTGCACCTTGATCGACACCGCTTTGATGCTTTCATAGGCTCCTGCTGTCTGTCTTTCCTCACGCCCACTCAGCGGCCCCTTAGCTGCCTCTCTCTACACTGCCCTCTGCCTCGCTTTCTGCACCGCTACCTGCGCGTCCGCCACTAGACGGCCAATTCCGAAACCTGCTTGCTGTTCACAGTAAGCCACCTCCACGAACTGCCTGATCTGCCGGGCACGTACTCTCGACCCCAAAACCTATAGTGTCCTCGCTCAACCGTGGACGTTGACAAGGCTCGGCCGGTCTCACTTATCCACAGCCTCGGGTATGCCAGACAGATTGGAGGGTGGAAAAGCGAGCTGAAGGCAGAAAAGCTCACACAGCTGGCCGGAGATAGCATCCATATGTGTAGCTCGTGTGCTCCAGCCATCGCGATCGGTATTGTGCTGGAGGCGAAAGAGGGGTTCGGCAACGAAAATGAAGAATGCTGGTGGAGCTAGGAGGAAGAGATTGAGATTAGGAACGGTTTCCGCATTCGGCAAGGGCAATGATTGGGGCCAGGATAGGTTTTGCAGATGTAAGGTGTATACCGGCGATGTATGCTTTCTGGTGTCGTTTGTGGATGACATGGAAACGTTGGAAGGTCAAGGAATAAAAGCTTGATACTCTGAATAGTCGATATCCAAATCTGTATTGCCTCAAGAAGGGCCTCTCTCCTGAAGCACGGTTTTTCTTACGAGTATTTGTGCATGCGAGACGACAAGATGCGTCCTCGAGGAGTCGTTTGTGGGTGACAGAGAATTCTTGCAAAAAGAGAGTGAGAGATTGCTGGTCTTAGAGCTTAGATCTTAGACGCCTTGTCTCCACAACTGAGCGTTACCTGGCTCCTCCCTGGAATTTTTCTCTTCGAATGTGCCACGTTGATCTCATGCCATCCTGCCCAATCCCCTGCCTCCAGCGTTTGGTCAATGCGAATCACTCTGTCTGAGGAGTTCGACTGGGGCTTCCACTGTTCTATCAGTCCAGCTATTGACGGAGTGGCATCAGACCCCAGTGGCCATTCCGGGAGTTCAAGTTTCACGAGCGGCTTCGGCAACCTCAGGCACGAGTCCCTTACCTCCGCCTCGGCTTCTCTCGCTGTGGCTCGAAGGTGAGCCTCCCGCTTCAACTCATTACTGATTTGCATTGCTAACGACTGATGGCTACTGCGGAGAACTGTTATATATGAGTCATGTATCTCTCGCCCTCCGAGGGTAACATGGGAGGGCCACGCAGTCCAGAGGTCGCAGAGCCACTCGAGCATTTGTTCCAGGCGCGGCATAAACATCATGTGTTCAATTTCCACGGGACAGAAAAGAGCGCGGATGTATGAAGTACCGAGGAGACAACGAAGACACTCTCTCTTGCCGTCCCGGTCTATATTGATGAAAGGCGCGGTACGACTTGTTCGCCAGAAGATGGTGAGCACGGCTCGGAAGATATTGAACTCCTTAGGAGCAATGAGACCTAAGTCTCGAATTTTATGCCAGAGAGCATTAACAGTAGACATGTCGTTTTCTAGAATAGAACGCAAAAAATTTATGATATGAGCTTGAGAAGGAAAAGAGAAAACTACCTTGACTGAATTATTGATCCAGGTCTTTATAAGGTGGTTGAAGCATGTGAGCATCCAATGCGATCCTTTCAAGTGAGATGTGCTCCTTGGACAAGGTGATCAGAAAGGCGTGATGGGCGTCTCCGAAATACGGAGCGACCTGTCACTTAAGGTCCTTTGAAGCTTCAGTGATACAATGTTCTAATCTTTAAGCCATGAAACAGTTGTTAGTCCATGGGTTCAAGGCTGAAGCAGGCGGACTGTGCGACCATTGCCCACGGCATGTGTCACCATCATAAAAACCACGTGCATGTAGAGGGTCTAAACTTGACGACCTGCTCGACAATACTCTCGCCACTTGTGACATCTGCTTAGCCCAGCAGTAGGGAGCGCTTGAGCTTCTCTTTCCTCGTCGATAGCGTTGTGAAGAGGATATCAATTCACAAGTTATACGAGCCAGCTGGGCTACTATGGGGAGGACTTTGAGCGTTGGCGGAGCTGCTGATTTGATAGGCTGCGAAGGAGGCAAAGTTTTGCACTTTAGAAAGCCGTACAAACAATTCAGGTGACCCGATGCCACTGATGATGGATTTCGAGAGGTTGATATAAGGCATTAAAGCTGTGGAGAAGCGTTGTGTCAAGCTCAACTCTGAGCCATTGTTCGCTATGACGCCGAGGATTAAATTATTGCCGAGTACATTCTTGTCTCTTCGTCCCCGTATTTCTCCTCAATACGCTGGGTCTTATTTCAATCAAAGAGCGCCAGCTTGACTATCGGTCGAATTTATGCTCTCAGAAACGAAACGCGCAGACTTCTATTCGCTTTGAAGGAATCTCTGGACAGCTTTTCCCTTTTTCTGGTTAAGATCTATTCTTCGGCAAGCCCTGGAATGGGGCAAACGGTTATTGATCATCAAACCCAATGCATTTTACGCCCAGAATCCTTGGCCGCTTGTATCTGCCGTCCTTGTCCGCATCGATCTCGAAAAGTCACCGGCTTAATGTTTCACAAAGACGAGGCATCATCGTGCGACGCAAACGAAATCGATTTTCTGCCAACGTTCGTGTCGTCAATGCGTGAACATAGGTAACAAAATCGACGATTGGAATTGCTGCCGGATAGACGGTCGCATGAGGTCAATATGGACATCTCTCCGGTTCCGCATATTTCTAGCTCGCTTGTGGGAGTTTGCCACGGCCGTAGTCCTTGCAAGCGTGAGATTTCTGTCTTGGCACACTAGTGGTGCCACCTGAAATATTCTATCAGTTTGTAGGGTACGTACCACCAGGAAGTTGAGGAAGCTGTCAAAAGCGCCTGTGGCCGGAATCACAGCACACGTGGATCAATGTCCGTACTACGTTTCGGCCGAAGAGTCTTCTCATATGGGACCAAGAGATTCTGCCCACAAAGTAAGCGCTGTCAGGCCTGGAGGGAGGTTGATCATGGATGGCTTTCGTGGCTCAACGGCAACGTCATTAACGGTTCCTGCTTTCAGCAAAATATTGTGGTGCAAGGGGGTCCCCTGTTATCCCAAAATAGCTTCGCTAAAACGGACATCGCGAAGCGCACAAAAACTTTTGAAGATTGCTCTCACCTGCGACACAAGCCACAGCGATGCCATGCCTGCTGAGCGTGCAATTCAGCCCCAACCACGTCTTCTACACGGAGGTACTCCGTAGCCCTATCAGCTAATGGGTCGACTTCGAGCTGCTTTTGCGTGGCCCGCTGCGGAAGCACATGCTCGCCAGGCATGGCGCGTCTCCGCTGTCATACCCGGCACGACTGGGCACATGCCTGGACGGTGCCATAGGCATCTTGTGGAAACGATCCTCCAAATAAACTTCGCTGCAGGCTTTCCGCAGCTGGGGTGATCCCTCACTGGCCAAGATCTTAGAGGCTGCTCCTGGCGTTAGATGGTACGCACAAATACTGTCTCGTCTGCGTCTGCCATCAGGCTTGTGTTCGCAGCATCAATGCGCTTGCGCAACAGGCAATTGCTACAACCATCGTGCTGGTTCTCGTCACGCCACCGGCCAGAATGCTTCGAGAAGCAAGACGCCAATGCTACCGTGAGGTTACTGGAGCATGCCGTAATGTGCTCCGGCCAGTATCGACTCAGCCCACGGGTGTATTGACGGAAACTCTTCTGAAAGGTGGGACATGGCTATCTTGACGTTCCGTGATAGGGCATGCATGGAATCGTCGGATGCTCGTCGCTGCCCCCAACAGCATATAACGTCTCTTAACCCGCCTCCATTTCCTTCTAGATCTGCACTTCGGTCGTTGCTTCTCTGGTTGCCCAATTCCTGCGTCTTCAGAGTCCCCAGTTCCTGGCATAGTCTAATACTGCACACAAGAGTCTCAACTGGCCTGCTTTCATTTTTCAGCCCTATTCACTAAAATGCATTCATCCATTGCCCTCCTCTCTCTCGTTCCTTTGATTTCTGGTGCCGCCCTTCCCAAGCGTGCATCTACCACGGCCGCAGCAAAATCGTGGCAAATGTCAAATGTCGCCACGCACTACATGGGAGACAATTCGGGAATCGCCAACGGCGCCTGGCCACCTGGGAGCGGCTTCAACAGCACCATCAGCTTCACCCTGTCTCAAGACTTCGCCAACACCGCAGATGAGACCGCGCCGACCGCCGTGGGTTGCTCCGCCCAGTGGGTGCCGAAGGGCACCGGAGCTCAAGCCTACCCAACGGACTGGGTACAGTGCGGAAACGCCGGCTCGGGCATAAGCTGGAAATTCGAGAAGACAACGTTGATGAACGAGGGATATGCTGGGAGCTTCGCCGTCGATGTGAAGATGGATGGAACTGTGGGGTAAGTGCACACCTCTCGATCTTTCCATCTTGCATAGCATAGGATCCATTCCACGCCTCTTGTGTGACGCATGCGAGACACGGGAGCACTGCATCCTGCATCACGATAATTTCGAAAAGTGCTGACTCGAGTGCGTTTTCTAGCGGTGTGAAGCATGAATATACCGGTGCTGTCAACCTGACGTCCAACAGCAACACTGCCAATTCAATGACTTGTTTGGGCGGAGCTCCTTTGACCGGCATTCACTGCACTGGTGGTCCGTTTACCGTTCCCGATGCAACCGATAAGGCGCTTTCCTAGTCAAGCTCCCCGTAGTCATCAAGAGGATATATCCCGGGCGTTTGGTTTCATTTCGGTGGAGCCACACTTCTTTCGAGGGCAATTCCCGCCGCGAAACAACCTATGCTTGGAAACGACAATGAAAGACTCCCATAATCCTAATTCTGTAATTAGCACACTGGATAGACTGCTATTCCATACGAATTGACGGCTTTGTACTCCTCCAATACTCTATTGACTTATGTTTTCAACCCTTCATTAAAAGACCTTTGGGTCGCGACGCCACCAACTTTTGCAGGCTATACCTAAAACAGTGGAGTTGTGCGGCACCACCAGTCTTTGGTGAAGGTGTAGCCGAGAAAGTCTTTCAAATTTGAACAGGATATTCCAAAACGTCTCTGGTGGGGTCCAAAAATGACCGGAGTGATGTTGCTAGGAAAGACCGCATGAAAGATAAGTGTTCATTCCATCGTCCTTCATACCTAATTAGTTTACATCCTGTCTGGTATCGCTGGGTTTTTTGACGTGCAAAATTCGCGTGATTCGCGTGATTCGAATGAGGAGATGGCATTCGGAGGGCAGAAAAAGGGCAAACTCGTTGAAGCATTTTTGACACAGGTCGATGGAACCATGCTTCCTATCGTTTACGGAGTATTTGGAGTGCTACCATGCTCCTGGGTCGCCTCAACAATATTGCAAGGATGCTCTATGCAGGTGGTTATGCCCCTGGGCGCTGCCGACTCTCACATGATGATGGCTAGAGGGGACTGCTCTAAATGTCAACACGCTACCGAATCAGGTAGGCGAGATAGGAGATGTGCCAATGCAGATAAACTGTGTTTCCTCAGGCATCTCGAAACTCAAAATCGCGCTCATTTCACTTGGTAGGGTACAGCCACCGCATCTTTTCGCCTTCACCGGTTTCCCGAAGCTCCCCAAGGCTCTTCGACTACCATCACATGGGCCTTTCAAATTTCCTCGAAGCCTTGCTTAGGCCTCTGCAAGAATCATTCTATGACATGCGCAAGCAAGTCACCAATGCCGCAGTGATGAACACAGCTGTGCATACTGCAACCAAGGACGTCAGACTCTCATGTACACAGGATTCCAGCCCTCGGGAGCCACAAGTCATTGTCAAGCCACTACCGTCGAGTACACCTATTTGGTCTATGCTTATAGGCGGCATGATTACCTTCGCCTCCATTGTATTGATTGAAGCGATCCTCGGACTCTACTGCCTCGCCGCCGCCAGAGCAACAGAGACGTAAAGGCTCTGGTACGCTTGCGAAGCCAGCTCAAACGGGAGGTCAGGGTACCGCTTGTCCTTCGCAAATACGTTCGGATCTCGACATGAACGACGAGCAACTCTACGCCGAAGCATCTTTCTCTCAGTCCTTGTCCCAGCCCACAGACAAAGGTATCAAGGAACCAAGTCTTGGCGGACCCTCGCCGCAGGAAGACCACCAGTCCCGTGAGTGGATGCTTCAGCACCCAGGGCTATTCTTCCAAGGTAATATTTTGAGTCCCACCCACGACTCTGCTATTGCTCCCGCCCCGCTATGTCTCACCGACGATCACTGACAGGTATCTTGTTCTATTGGTTATTTCTGATCAACTCATTCACCTGGGAGGGCAAGCTCACATCATCAAGTCTGATTGGTTGTGCGAACGAAATGCCGAGCATTGGTATGAAATATTATCACCGCGTAACGGAGATGGGACAAGATGTATGGGTTTGCGTTTGCGAGAGAATGAAGGATGGAAGGTCCGCGGTGTAAAGGATGTCGGGCGTGACGAAAGCGCGTGGAGGTGCGTGAGAGCGCAAGAAACGAAAGACATGATTCATGAGAATGCCAGCAAGGAGGCAGGAATCACGGGAGTAGCCACAATGAGGAGCATGGTGGAGAACATCTTGTCGAGGCTGAAAAGCCGTCGATGCGCTGTGGGCCGCCGACATCCCTCACTCATGTCCATGGTTCCTAGCTAGAAGTTACGAGTTGCTGTACGATATTGGACCCGAGGACGGAATTTCTGATTTCAAAAATGGGCGGCCACGGCTGGTTCGAAATCTGAGAGATGGTGGGAAGAGCGAAGGTAGTAAGGGAAGGGAAGGAGAAAGCCGATTGCTTACATTATTAGTAGCTAGGAATCCTGAAAACCAAGGATAGCAGCCAAAGGCTGGAAGCCAATTCCAATAGACCTAAGAACTCTACCATCTGATCGTAAATGTGCCTTTGTAGATTCTGCCATTCTCCCATTCTGATCTTTCAATCTTCTTTTCATCCTCCAAAAAACTCTTTACTGGCCTCAAACTGAAACTCTGGTAAGGTCTCTAATCGTACCGATCGTCTGGAATCTCGAGACATGCATAGTAAGTAGCATATTCACATCTCGCATCGATCCTCGGTGTACAATTGGATGAGCAAGGATGTGTTAACAAATTTCGAATAGAAGAAAAGGCCTTTTCGGGCTAACGAAGCTGCTCCGGCCCCTCAATTCCCCTCCCTTTCAACCAGCAAAGTAAAGACGTTTGTGCGTTTAAAATTGCGCTTCTTCGACGTGGTGAAGCGTGATGGAAATGGCGTCGTCTTGTTGGCAAATCCAGACTCTTGTGATAGAATCGAACAACGGTGGTTACACTTCTGCTCGAACTTACAAAGCGGACTGATTCAGAATTGAACTGGATCCAAACATGGCCAATTTGAACGGTGTAATGATGCCGAGTCTCTCCTATTGGTATCCGAAATTACGATAATATCCTTGAACCAATCACTCAGCAGGCATCTCTTCTGGCAGATTCAATAGACATTGGGGCGTCGGTCATTCTTGGGAGGCACATATTGACCGTCGAGCACTTCAAAGGGTAGAGTAGACGCAAGGATATCTCTTCAAAGGTACGTCCAGTACGAAGATGTTTTGAAAACAAACAACACAAAGTTTCCACTTCTGGTGAACCGGCGTATATTCAGGAAGCAGCTGAGTGAAAGCAGAGCAGAAAACAGACATATTCACGTAGTCGGTAACGAGAGTCAAACTTGATGACCTAAAGTCAATTGCGTGAGAAGCGAGTAGGCTAGTCTGGCGCCATACTTTCGAGTCCGATGGGTTCGTTGACCGGGGCAGAACAGTACCTTATTAACCGCCCCTTTCCCATTTCATAGGACATGATGGGACTGCAGTCAGACATGAAGAATTGGTGGAGCAGTGCAAGCGCGTGCAATATCGCGAGACGTACGGAGTACGGGGGAGTTTGTAAGGAGCGCACCTAAAATTGTAAGGAGCGCACCTTCTAGCCGTTTCAGCTGTAATGAAACACCTCCCTACAACGAACAGAGTACTTCATCTTCAAAATCAACGATATCAACTTTTAGAATTAGATTAGGAGGTTAGGGTTAGATTTCGGGTTAGAGTGCGAAGGGCACGAAGCATAGGGACTTGTCCCGATCAATTGCGAGTCCCATAGCCCTTCTAGATGTATTTTGTTAGGTGGTTAGGGTGGGAAGATGCTTGTGAAGGTACAAATTCTGCACGTTGTAGAGAGGTGTTTCATTACAGCTGAAACGGCTAGGAGGTGCGCTCCTTACAATTTTAGGTGCGCTCCTTACAAACTCCCGGAGTACGGCGGTACTCGATCAATTTGTGCACGCATGGGGGCTCGCGGAAGTGGCCGTGTAGAGCATGGACGATATCAAGGATCCCCTGCCTAGAGGGCACGGATATTGCAACGGCCGAGCAGAGGTCAATTTCGGCTCTTCAGGGTTGGCAGCCAACCAATTGTCCAAATTTCTCCCAAAATTGATGAAACCTGGTCGTGCAGAAATTCTGTGCAAAGAAGTGGTAGACTTGCCACCATGACGAGGCGCGGTGGAGGCTAAGACGTCAGTATAGGGTGATAGGTCGAGTGCCTTGGGCACTGCTGCCGATCAATATTGGAGAATGCCGTTTTGAACACTCGAGTCCCTGCATGGAAATTTGCTCAGAAGGTGAGATTCGCCATCGCGCGAAGGTGGCGTGGAGTTGGGTCTAATCAGTCGACTCAGATGAAACTCTACTGATCAAGTGGCATGGTCGATGCTGTGTAGATAGTGTCGATCATCCGTTCATATCATCAGGTCCCTGTTCTGCAGAGGCGAAGAGGTTATCGACCCAACTTTTCTCGCGATCATCTCGCAGCTGTGTCTAGTAGAGTGGTCCAACATGGGAAATTGAACGGCAAAGTCTATAACGCACACAGGAAGACTGGAGGGGCCAAGACGTCCACGCACGTTTAATCAAACGACGGTTATGGGCGCCTGAAGTTGATCAGAATGAACTTGCTTGTTGAACTTGAACGGTGATCGCGTAAGATATTCTCGAACGCAGGTGTGCTGCTGGTAGATGCCTCATGTCACCGTCAGATTAGACGGCAGAGTGGCAGGTCATGGATGGTACGGAGTTAGGTAGTCTAACATGGAATTCACACTCTAAAGCCGTTTGCCAGATAACGTTTCGAATCTTCGCCGCCGCCCCTTGTTTAGCTTTCCCCATTCTTGTAGCAAGGCAATCATTACGTGGATTTGATCGTTGGATGATGAAGGATCCAGACGATTGCCAGTTTCGGCGGCGGGAGCAAGAAATAGGTGTCTACCCGATGCCATTCCCGCATGCTCCGTAGAGCGGTTCGTTTCAGGGGCCTGCGCCAACGGCTTCCCCCTGCGGCTTGAGGACGTCCATGATGCTCGCCGCCTTTCCCTGAGCGGATCCTGACTGGGCCAAATAACGTTTGGCAAACGTCAGCCGTCGCTCCCGCCGCCTATCGCCAATAGACTTATCCACAGGGCAGCGACTTGTCCAAAAGGACGCGGCGAAGGAGGGCGCGGAGATGGCGAGCTTTAATTAGACGTCGCATGGATGGCACTGCTGTTGGAGGCGACAGCGACGTGGCTACAGAATTCTGTCGTCTTGCACAAAGCGCGAATAGGTAGCTCGCTTCTGTTGCCTGCATTGCGCAGCGTGCGCAGGTCGGCAGATAGCGGAGAAAGAGCTAAGCTGGGTACAACATGAAGGTGTGGAGGGCCGGGACTAGGGGGTCACCGCTCGCTCAAGTTCGAAGTCAAAAACGCCTACCAAAGAGAGCTGGCTGAGAGTCATGAAGCTGCTTGGCCGTGTACTCCGTAGAGCCAGCAGAATCACAGGCGACGGACGGTGGAGTATCTAAGTATCTAATTACCTGGGGTGCGGTGCTATGTAGTCTGTACGGAGTACTCCGTAGGGTGCTGCGAGATACCTTATCACCTGTCATTGAAGCGGATGATGATTGATTGATTGATTGCACGGCCACTTTGACCGTTCGCAGACCCACGGCGCAGTAAGTCCGAACCTCGCCACCGGTTGCTGGTCTTTGTATCCGGTACATGTGTAGGGAGTACTCCGTGCTGCCGTCCGCAATTACTTGTATCTCTGCACGCCGCAGTCTCGCATCGCTTTGCTTTTCAGCACAGCACGGGATTTGTAATACATGGCCTGAAGATTACCCTACCTAACCCTAGACACGACACGCTTTTCGCTCACTCTCGGACCGCGTGTCGTGGTGGATTCTACCTAATTAGCTGGCGCTTTCCGCCCGCGCGTCGTGCCTGCCCCGTACCCAGTAGGTACCTACGGAGTACCCAGCACCCAGCACCCAGCACCCAGCGCCCAGCACCCAGCGCCCAGCACCAGCACCCACGCAGTACCCACGCAGCAGAGACCACTCAGACACCTTTCTTGGGCTTGGCGTGGCTCCGACCGTTGAGGAAACCGAAGCTTGCCCCCATCCCCGTTACTTCGCCGGCTCCACCACAATTGTCTGTCTGTCTGTCTCTGTCTACTGTCTACTGTCTACTGTCTCTGTCTCTGTCCCTGTCTCTGCCCACCGCTTCTCCGCGCCTCCAACGGCCTCTCCTCCCTCCCCCCTCCGACGAGAAGGCGACAGTGATTGCTCGGTCACGCTCGTTTTGCCCCGGGTCAATCAGTCCATCCCATCCGCGCTGGGCCGCCGCCGCCGCATCGCCGTGCTTCAGGGATACGCAAACTCGCACATCCCTACGAGCAGAGCTCTGCACACCCCTTCCTCCATCCCGATTGCTACCCTTCTCCATCTTCGTTGACTCGAGAGCTCCAACCGTCGACTGGATTGGGTCTGCAGACAATCATCATGGCGCCGGCAACTCCTCGGCTGCGGATACTTTCTGGTGCGTCCAACCACCTTTCGTGCTTTTTCTTACACTGCGGAAATTTGGCTGCTTCACGTCGCTCGCGCCGAGTCCCCTGCGCGGTTGATGTTGACGCCGTTTCCTTCTTTCTTTGCTCACAAACCAAGCCATCGAAGCTGACGCGTCACTGTGTTTTAGTTGGCGGCAATGCAGTATCGGCCTTTCTTTCATGGCGGCTTCAGGCTACCAATGCCTGTGATGTGACACTTGTATGGAAATCGGGCTTCGACTCCGTGGCACAATACGGCATATCGTTCAAGTATGTTGAGTCAGGCAGTGATACCTTTTGCCAGCCTCTCGCTGAACTCTTGTTTCCTAGGTCAAAGATATTCGGTAATGAGCGGTTCAAGCCAAGACAAGGTTCGTCTCAACAGTAACTTGTTCCCCATCCCAGCATGCTGACCGACTTGTAGTTGTACGGACGCCTGAAGAAGCCGCACACACGTCCAAGAACCCTTACGACTATGTCCTGCTCTGCGTAAAAGCACTTCCGGATGTTTACGATCTCGCCTCTGTTGTCGAATCCGTCGTCTCCCCGCAGCACACCTGCATTCTCATCAACACAACCAACTGCATCGGCGTCGAGGCATATCTCGAGTCACGCTTTCCTACCAACGTCGTTTTGTCACTGGTTTCAGGAGCAGAAATATTACAATTGGGCTCGAGTGAATTTGAACATCGAGGCGCATCAGATATATGGGTTGGGCCCGCTAATAAAAACCCTGCCATTCCCGCTTCAATACAGTCCGACATGGCCGAAGCGTTGGCTATGACGCTCAGCTCGGGGCAAGTGGATTGCACCGTGTCGCGAAACATCCGGCAACAGCAGTACGAACGGATGATTGGGTAAGCTCGTCCGACCAATGCCTCCATTTTGGCTTCCCGTCTAATCTGAATGTCAGACCCATTGCCTTCCATCCAACAAGCGTTCTGTTCGAAACCCCGAGCCATGCAGAATTGCTGGACAAAGTTGGCGTGCGGGCGCTCATCGCCGGAATCATTGACGAATTGCTTACTTTGGCCACGGCGCAAGGTTGCACATTTCCTTCGGACTTCAAGGAGCGGACAATGGACGCTATGGTTGCTCCGACCGACACGTCCAGTATCATGTATCAGGACTACAACGCTAAGAGGCCGATGGAGGTAGAGACGTATTTGGGCTCGCCAATGAAGCTTGCGCAAGAAGCGGGAGTTGCTGCTCCTCGGATAGAAACCATGTACGCGATGCTGCATCATCAGAATATTGTGAACCAGACGCGGCCAGCTCCCCCGACACCATCTCCTGCCCAGCAGCAAGGCCCGCCACCTACACGGCCGTTTTCATCCCAGGCACAAGGTCCAATGATGAATGGTAGACCAAATGGCTACACGCCAAAAAATGGCGTGTCCATGGCACCGCGAGGAGGTCGGGCCCCTTCCATGAGTGGAGCACCCCCGCCAAACATGAGAAGACCGCCCATGGCCAACGGCTACCCACCGCATATGCCAAACGGTAATGGATATGGCCGTGGCCCGGCTCCAATACCGCGACGGCCGTCTTTTGAACAAAACGACCTGGAAGAGTTTAGTCATCTAATGCTCTACGACACTGTACAGGAAGGCGATCTCACTGATACTGCCAGCGTTTACGGTGGAGCCGCCGGCGGTGGCGATCTGGGTCTGCGTGAGCGAGAGCTCGCCCTGAGGCAGAAAGAGCTAGCTTTGCGAGAACGAGAGTTCCACATGCGCCGTGGTCACCGTCAGAGGATGCCAGATTTTGACGAGGATGACGGCGAGGACTTTTTTGATCCCATGGCCAATGGCCCTCCTCCCATGCCACAGATTGACCCGGATAATTTTGACATGATGAGTGTTACCTCCCGTCGCAACCGCAAAGCACCGAGTGCGAGTCAGCTCCGCCAAAACCCTGAAATGGGAAACGGACCTCCTCCCAGGTCTCGCCATGGCAACTTCAGTAGGCCCGGTGCGAATCGGAACAGGACGAGCGCGCGGCTGATTTCAGATGTACCTGGGTTGCATGACTCTATCATGGCTAATCCACTGATGGGATACTCATCTGACAGGTACGGCGGAGTCGACCGGTCGGCCATCGGCGAGTCGAGAACAAACTCCCTGACCACGGCACGACTTGATGAGCTTCAGCAAGGTCCCGGATATGGCGGTGGTGGAGGATATCCTCCGATGAGTCGACGAACGAGCGCATCCCCCGGCAATCCCCTCAGCCCTCGACCCGGCATGGGCCAGAGGGTATCACCTAATGGCTATCCAAACGGCCAAATGAATGGTCGACCGTCGCCGCCGGCAATGCGGCAACCGGTGCCGAGACATCCACCAGGTCATGGCAATGCGGTGGCGCCGCAACAAGTTGAGCAACACGCTGGGGTGAGCACTCTATATCCACCTAAAAGCGGTCCTCAAGTGCGCAGTCTGACTGGAAGTGCGAGTGCTAGCGCGGGGAGTGGTGAGAGCGGCGGCGGCAGTGCCCACCTCGAATCCTCCGGCCCATCTGCCCATAGCAGCTCAAGCAGTCTCCCACCCCGACCCCCGATCGGCGTTCGATAAACGTAATCGCAGTATAGACGGTGGCCTGCCCGCGCTTCTTGAATTATTGGTTCTTCGGCGTTACTGGGAGCAATGAGTGACTAACAATAATCCATGGCAGTATATTTGGGAACATTTTTTTGACGAGACTGCCTTGAGTCCAGATCTGATTGGGAAACTCTTTCGAACATTGGCATCATCGAGCCACCAAGGAGCTACTACCAAGGCTCTCTAATCGACGGCACTGCGATCTTCACTACGACCGCACGGCTTCCTTCCGAACTTCATCTTCCGAACCCCACGGACGAGATTCCTTTTCCACAACGACCTTGAGCTCCCACCGGTACCTTTTTGTCCATACCTTAATTAATATGGTCAGGGCTCACCATTTACCCTTGATTCGGACCACACACATGCGATGCAGCTGGTTTTTCTTAGCAAAGAGAAATAATATTTTGCGGCCCTTTTTGCGGCTTAATGAAGTTGAAGAAAATAGCTTTCGGTACCATAGATATTGGCGGGAGAAACATTTTTTTTAGCACACAGGTCCTCTTTTGTCTTCCTACGTACATATATGGCTGCGTCATGCAAACGCAGTGCCCTTCTTCTCTTCTCTATCCTTGTCATGGTTCAAGGAGATGGAGACTTTTAATACAGCATTGACGGCGTGCGTCCACGGGCATTTGGACTTTAAAGTTTGCGGTCCTCTCTCATCTTTCCCTTCTTCCTTGAAACGCGGGACCTTGTCACTGCTCCCTTTGAGAACTTCCAAGCCTTTCTGTCTTGCCGCTTTCTTCGGTCCGATCCCACTTACCATACATCTATGTATGCACTTGCATTGCAATCGACAGCATAATTGACATCAACCCGGAGCGTGAGACAGAAGGGGCCATCAGCAAGGAAATAAAAAGTTGGACGGTGTTTGCATTTGAAGCAGCGACTGTCGATGTGTTGAGTTGGTGCGGAATGTACACGGTGCGAATGGACTGTGGGAACGAAGAGGGCGGGGCCGGATTGGGGGCGTATGCTGATGATGGGAAGACTTATCCTTTTAGCAATGCATACATAGGTCTCTATTTGGGTGTTTTGTGCGTTCGATTCGTGAGTTTTCCATGCTAGGCTTCTTGCTTCACACCACAGCTCTGCAATGAGTGAGCATCGACACATCCGAAGCCGAACTTGAGATGCCTCTGATTAAGCTTATTTCGAAGGGGACCTCGAGCGTTTTTGCCAGGATCAGGTGTGTCAGACGGGCTAGTAATAGTGGGTGAATGTGTCAGCCAGACCCGAGCATGTCAGGATGTGTGCTCGAATTTAGGGCAGAGGGAAGCTTCTGTTGGTTGACGTCGATGCTCCACTACGAGACAACAATGTCTACCTAGGTACTCCGTAGACTTACAACCCGGTGGAGGCCATTGAGGCGGATTTGAAAGTCCCGTCCCATTCATTTCTGTATCTTCAATTCCTTACCTTGGTTTTCTTATATATCGCCGTACTCGTTGAACTACCCCACCATCCAGTGCCACTTACAGCGGTACAATTATGTCCACACCGCGCGTGTTCATAATTCGCCATGGCGAAACGGAATGGTCGCTGAATGGTAAGCTCGTAGAATTCTTCCTCCCGTATCCCTTGGATTCATTCAGTCTCCCGAAGGTCGTCATACCGGTACTACCGAACTCCCCTTGACGGCCAACGGCGAGAGACGCATCCGCGCGACGGGCAAAGCTCTTGTAGGAGATGATAGGCTGATCGTTCCCCGAAACTTGGCGTACGTGTCTCTCTCTGTATCATTTCATATCCATGCCACTTTCTCTTGCGTCGACCGTTCATAACGGCCGCATCCTCCAGGCATGTCTATGTCTCACCACGGCATCGCGCCCAGCGCACCTTCGAGCTCCTCGGTATCTCCTCGAGCTGTCAATTGCCCTGGAATCGCCACGGCACAGAAGGCGAGTCGAACTGCGATACAGATGCCAGAATCGAGGTCACTGAAGACATTCGAGAGTGGGATTATGGTAACTATGAGGGGTTGACAAGCCCTTTCATTCGGGAGCAGAGGAAAGAGAAGGGCGAGCGAGTGGACTGGGATATCTGGAGGGATGGATGCCCGGGAGGAGAGTACGTTCCTTACGCTGCCCAGGAACCTGAAAGACCTTTTGTCAATGAATTTAGCCGACGCTTCCCATCTCGTCCACGAAAGTAATGTGCTTTTCTCCAGATCCCCAGAGCAGATCACTGAACGCCTTGACCGCCTAATTGATGACATTCGAGTCCGATTCCATTCCCCAGCCCTCGACAAGCCGAGATCGGGACCCTCCGGAACAGTCGCGAAAGATGTGACGCCTAGCGATGTACTGGTTGTTGCGCACGGACATATTTTGAGAGCATTTGCGGCGCGATGGATCAAAAAGAATATAGCAGACAATCCGAGTCTGATACTGGAGGCAGGAGGTGTAGGGACATTGAGGTGAGTTTGGATGAGGTTTCTTTCTTTCACCGCGAGTGATGTGTTGGGGGAGAATCAGAATATTGGGAAATAAAAGGATAGGACGAGCTTGGAGAGCTCAGAGTTGCGATTCTCATTGGACTGATGAATCGAGGGAAGGAGAGGGATGAGTATGCGGTTGGGATTGGAGAAGTCTAGGCAATGACTACACGAGAAGGGCACAGGCTAACGACGCAACAGTTATGAGCATCACAAAGTGGAAGAACCAGCCATTTTACTCGGAGGAGCGTTCATGGTCGACGTGGTTGAGCATACTGCTGCTGACGCAAAGAACTCATGATAGAAGTAGAACCAAGCCTTTGACTCTACAGATGTACGCCTTCACGAGCAGAATCGATGGCCGGTACATGAAGCCGTATATTTATCCGAAGTATGTCGTGTGATTCTGCCCGGCTCGCTGTGAGAAATGCTGTCTCCGAGTGAAATCGAGCTCTTCAATCTTGATGATTCAGTTGCCGTGCGAGTGATCGATTTCCTCGGTTTTCTAAGACTGTTCTAAATTCTGACCAACGACTAATGAATGGGGCATCTTCAACCCGACATTGCATATCAATAACCCAAGGAGTAATCTAGATCGTCTCTCATGTAACGACGTCACGTCTGCTCCTTGACGGCTTTGGAAAATCTTCTCCCATAAAGTGCGGCGGCACTACCCTCGATCTATCCATCCCACTCTTTCCCTTCATGTAACCCGGCGGAAACCATTCTGAATCCACGTCCGCCTTCCGATCCCTCATCCATGCCTGCGCTCCACCCTCATCCTCACATTCTCGCCTCACGAACTTGCATCTCCGGAAATGCCGGGCGAGATTTGGACCTCTCCTGAAACATTTGACTCGTCCGGCCCGCGCACACCACTCACACTGAAACCGCTCTGCAGCATGCTTTTCATTGAAATGCCTTTTCAGATTCGAAGCCGAGGTGCACATGTGACCGCACTCGCTGCAGGAGAACTGCTTTTGCTGCAAGTGCACGTTGGCGTGGTGCTCGGTGAGCACGTTGGCGGCCGCAAATCCCCGCCCGCATACTTGGCATACGTATGGGCGGTAGTGTGAATGGCCCCAGGTGTGCCGCAGTGCACCGTGAGTGAAGCGGTGGGGGGATCGGCTGTGGATTCCCGTGTGGCAAGCTTGCCAGCGGCAAAAGTGGTGTTCGTCGGCGCGATGAAAGCTTTTGAGGTGAGCATGAAGGGCCGTTGGACTGGGAAAGCCTTGGTTGCACGGTTCGTCGTGATCGTCGAGCCAGAGACAGGTTAGCTGTCCTGAGGGTGCCGACGTCACTGTAGAAGAGATGCTGGTCTTTGGAGCGGGTTTGGGAGGAAACTCGGCTGGGGAGAATGCCGACGGTGCGATGGGTGGGTTGGTTGAGGGTTTGGCAAACGAGCTGCTTTGTGGTTTGGAGAAAGGGGTACTGGATAGTGCCTTCGGCTGTCTCCTCTTTGGTGGCACTGTAGTGAAGGCTGGTGGCGGGGCGGTTTCTTCGCTTTCATAGTTCCATATCCCGTTAATGTTTGGTGGTTTGGTGGTGTAAGACTCTAAGCTCGAGGCCGATACTCCAAAGGAGATATTACTATGGGTCGCTGTATGCGAAGAGCTAAAATTGTCAGGATTGCTCTGATCGTTGCAAACACCAACTACATTGTTGCCCGTAACAGGCTGATTATCTTGCGACTTTGGCTCTGCAAGTCCTGCCGGCTCAAATCTACTTGCCGGGTATCCGTAAAAGCAGGGATCCAAGGAACAATCGGGAGGCACTCGGTTTCGACAACCAGTGCATCCAGCTGTTTCTGAGCTCTGGCATGGCTCAATGCAAGGCTCGGTGCAAGGCTCGGAGGTAAAGTAAGATCCAAAATACGCGCAGTTTGATCCGTTACAATCAAAGACAAACTCTTGGTCCTTGGGACAGTCATCGGTACACTCTTCGAGGCATTGCTGACAATCGTCATGGTGCTCGGAGCATTCGGCGCAGTTGTTCAGTAAGCATCGAGGGTCGATGCAACATTCATCGCAGTGGTTCTGCACATTGTGATCGGGATATTGGAATGGCTGACATGATAGGGTTTTGCTATTGGGTCTGTTAGCAGCCTGCCGTGGTCCCTTCAAGACGAGGTTCGAGCAGGGACTCAGACTCGTGAAAGGAAAGCTCATGCGATTCAAAAAGGTCCGAGCCGGCTGGCGGAGCAAAGGCACGAGGCGCCATAATGGAGTAGCCGAGACCAAACCACCTTTCTAAGCCTCACCAAACAAACGGCCACTCAGTCGGATCATTTCAAGAAGCGGAAAGATTGGTCGGCATGGTCCTCATCGGCGCTCAGGGCAGGTGAAAAGGGTGGGAGAGCCACCTAAAATTTGGATGAGATGGGTATGACGCCCCTCAGCCCGTTGGTGGGGGGCGCCAAAGTGAGGACCTTGTTTCGACATGACGATGAACCTGTCCAATCCGGCTTGGTCTGGCCACTTTTCTGGAGTCGCGACAGGACTGCATCGCAGTTTCCGGAGACTCAGAAAAGAAGGCAGGTGCATATCAACGAGAAACGGGTCAGGAAACGGCAAGTTTCGCCTGATTAGGTAATTTCGTTATCCTGTAACTGATGGCTAGGATATGCACCCTGCCGCGTTCCTGTGTTTCATTTCAGTGCCTTTTTGCTCGCTCAAACCTTCAATGACAAGGTCTATGCCGGACTCCAAAGCTATTGGAAGCCATGCGACCGAGATCGCTAGTCACGGTAGGTCTCTCAATGACGTGGATACATGGCGCTCTAGATGCCTGCAGAAGCTCAAAGGTCCTCAAATATTTCACCACAACCAGCCATGTTGATCCTTCTTGGTCATACTGAAGGTCCTCAATCACTTTCCATCTTCAAAGTATCTTCGACTGATGTCGAGAAAAAAAAAAGAAAGACATCTCAAATTTCTGAACTTTCCGTCCGACTTTCTGTAAAGATGAGTAATTGCATCAGGGAGGAGTACTTTTCTCCATGACTCAGTTTACTTGAGGACTGTTCATTGCCTGCGCTCCGATTTATATTCTTCGAGCGAGAGCGTTCAGGGAAATTCGAGACCTATCAAGTTTACCTGGAACATGGCTGAAAAGCAGGAGCACGGCATCTCTTCGAACCTTTTCAACACCTATCTGAGCTACAAGCAGGACACAAGGGTTAGTCCTTTTTTTTCTTTCAGGCATCGCTACAATACGAGTGCCAAATAATGACCGAATCACTCTGCTTAGGCTATTATTGGCTGGCTTGTCCGTCATGGCACGTCCCAACGCCAAACGACGAACGTCCTATCCATCAGAGATTTGTTCTCTCTTGCTAGGTCAGTCCAGACAAAAGCGATCCAAATGCCAGACATTATCCATTTCCATTTTCGCCAAGCCATCAAATCTCGGAAATACTTAAGTAAATGTTTCCGGGGAGATGGACTGTCCGACGCAGATGAGCAGTCCACATGCAATCATGAATTCTTTACTGCAAGGTAGTACTCATGGGAATGCAAAAGAATACGGCTTCTGTCATCCTGACACTCCAACAGCTTGACAAAGATCTACACGGACCTGTGCGAGCATTGCGGTAAAACCAAGGACAACCATGTTCAAGTGTCTTGCTGCGCTATCACGAAAGAACGCGCACCGGCGCGACTCTGTAATCCATTCTCATCGTTAGGACATGAGGGCGTTGAGATTCGGGACCATAACGAGGTCGGTACAGTCGATCCGCAGCCCGAAGCTGAATCAGACCGTCAAAGCGACAAAGCTTTGTTATTGGCTTCAGGGTTTCCGAAATTTGCGGATGATATGTTGAGTGAGGCAATCGAGCTTCGTAACGAGATACAGGTATGCGCAGTGGTCAATCGCGGCACGTGGAAGGCTAACCACCCATAGGGGATAGAAGATTTGTTTGAAGTGGTCATGGAAACCTGGAACCAGGCTGGACGAAACAATATTTCTTCTCTGGTTGCAGCCACTGTAACCCATGCCGCTTTTGCGGAATTTGAAGGCATTTCCCATCGCTTGAAGACGTCGTGGGATGTCCGAGACCCCGAAGCTCTTCAAGCCAAGCTGACTCAGGTCGAACAAACATTCCATGATGGCGAGTTGGCGATAAAATTACGGAAGACCATCGAAATGCTCATGAAACCTTGGCAGCAGATACTGGAGTTAAAGAGGCAGGGCCCAAAGGACTGGACAGAGCCGGTATCCTCTCGGCCACAAACAACAACACATGTACTGCGGCATGGTTCCGACACCTCTTCAAATGACAATGAGTGCATTTCCTGGATATTGCAAGATCTGGCTCGGCATATGCTCAGTCAAACGATGCAAGCGACTTTCTACAGAGTCGGATCTCCAGTATGGGCTGACGTGGGCTACTTCCTCACTCACGATGAAGATGAAGGCGATAGCTTCCGCTGTTCCTTTGGTCTCCAGCTCTTACTCAAATCATTGAAAAGTTATGTGTTTGCCACAGAACCAAAGACACAACCTTCCGTATGCCGTATCCAAGCTTTGCGATTTGCCCAAGAAGCTCTTCCAAACATCAGTGCGGTCCTCGATGATGCTTCCATGCCATGTCGGTGTCCGGACACTTTGGCCTTTCATTTGGAAAGACTGCATGCTGATTTGGATAAATTTTTCAGAACGAAGGAGTTTAGCTTCTACTTCCAGTCTTCTTGGGTGTCTGGCTCCCACGTCGTAGAGATAGCAGAGGCACTTTTTTATTATGGCCTGCGTTTGTTTAGCTACCGGAATATGATTGGATCTCTCTTACACGTCTACAATGCTCTGAAGCATTTCCATTCGGTTGAATCCATTCCTCTTTTTGATAGACTTATCGAGGCGTTCACTGACGTTCTATTTCCGGGCGGGCGTCCTTCCCGCAACTTCAAGCCTTGCTATGTCCGGCATATGGGAGGTCGCTTGCATTTTCACTCGGGCAGGCACGATTCTGGCTGCCACGCCATGACAATTCCTGCTCGCACAGCGAAGGTGAACGCTGGCTTCGGCTTGCCGAGGGGAGGTGACGACCCCCGTTTTGACTATAGAAAATCCTCTCTTGTCTTTCACCTGAAGGAACAGGACTATCTTCTTCATGACGGCACGTGGACCCAAATACTAGCAGTCCTCAATCACAAGGGGCTCGACGTAGATGACCAGCATGCGGTGTACGGAAATCCCAAGGCTCGTCCATGCTCTTACCCTCGCAGCCGGTTGCACCACACGCTACCATCCTGTCCACGCCAAAGGCTTTCAACAGTTCGCGAAGCGCTGACGAGAGATTTCGACCGTCCT
Organism: Astrothelium subdiscretum; assembly: GCA_021030935.1. NCBI lineage: Eukaryota > Fungi > Ascomycota > Dothideomycetes > Trypetheliales > Trypetheliaceae > Astrothelium > Astrothelium subdiscretum. Next base: position 54,118 of record JAGFMW010000067.1, on the reverse strand, counting down.
TTTTGTACCGCTCGAATCAACTTCTTCAAGGTCTATCTCATGTGTGTACGAATCATCTCCCGAATCTCGGACGAATACCATGGCGAGAACACGCGGCAGGGACAGCGCTGCCTCTGTTTCGCCGAGAACATCTTGTTAGCTGCTGACCGGTGCAGGGATAGCCAGAGGCGATTTGAACATTACTGCTCCAACGGGCTTGTTGAGATTTGTCGGACTGCAATGACAAGGGAGGTCGGGGATGCAAAGGCGCAAGACTTTTTGTGGAGTGGGATTTGAGGCACGTCGCATAGGTACGAAGGCAGTAATGCAAGAGCGTCGTGCATCAACAGGTTCTAATAGAATTGTAGTATGTCAATCGATGTAGCACCAAGGCTGCCGTTCTCTAAGCCTGATGTTTTACGCTACCGTCTCATGACCCGTAACCACATGCTCTACTTTGGGGCCCGCTCCGACAACTCCGTTTACCACCTCGGCTCCAACTGGTCTTCCATTGGCACCCCCAGCAATGCTATCCTGCTTCATGTTTCGGGCCTCTGCATCACTCCCGTCCTCGATCCTCTTTTCAGAAATTTCCTTGGACGATTTCTGTGAAGCTTTCTCCCATTTTTGCTTTTCCAGTACCTCCTCCGATATTTTTATCCTCTCCTCTGAAATCCTGATTTTCTCTTCCGAAATCTTGATCTTTTCTTCCGAAATCTTGATCTTCTCTTCCGAGATCCTCGCCCTCTCCCATTGGCTCTTCTCTTCTTCCCTCCCATCGTCAACCACCGCCTCCTTCACCACTTCCTTTACCCGGCTCCCCTTTGCGATTGTCTCCAGCCATAATGGATCCAGTGCCTCCGTCTTCAAGTACGGACTCTTATCCAAATTCAGGGTCCACTCCATCGTCCAGCCCATGCCCAAAGCCGCCCAAGGGTTTTTGTTTATGTACGATATGTGAAAGTCTTCCCAGCGGGGATGCGATAAAACCTGGTTGAAGTGAAGCGTCGCGCCGGGCCAGACGGCATTGACACGACCAGTATCATTGTTCTTGTACCAGGAACGGCAGGAGTGTTTCCAGACGGTGTGGGTAATGAATTCCTACAGTGGCGCGTTCCGTCAGTCAGCGTCCTCAATAGAGTCAAATTTCGGAGGGATAGGGGACGAACCTGGGCATGGTCGTTGAACAAGTCGGTGACGTCTTGACGCGGTGCCCACGCCTTGATTCCATCTCTCCGCATCTTCCGTAGCCATTCCAGCGCATACTCGCTCACGCCCAGCAGCGCTCCCATTACACTCCCGTTTTCGACGGGAAAGGTAGGACCAATAATCTGCAACATGTTCGGGAACTCTGGCACGCAGACGCTGAGATAGCTTTCCGGCGTAACCTTCCATTTTTCCGCCAGGCTTACTCCATTCTGTCCTATCAGATCAAATTTCGGTCTATAACTCACGTCGAATCCCGTGGCACAGATAATGGTATCGACTTCCCTCTCAATTCCATCTCCGCCTACGACACCTTTCTCTGTGATCTTAGCGGCCTCGGTGAAATGCACGTCCACGTTCTCCTTTTGAATTGCGGCCATGTACGGGTCGCCCGGCGTAACGCGGCGACAGCCGAGCCCAAACTTGGGTGTGAAACCTTGCAAAAGTCGCTCGTCCTTGATGTGCTCGCGTGTGCGCTTGGTCATCATTTCTTCGGCCTGGCCTCGCATCTGGCTGTCCTCATAAAAGGTACCCCAGAGGCCGTTGACGTGGTCTTCGATGAATTTAGCTTCCTTAACAAGAGCGGCGGGATTCTGACGAAATGTAGACTTTTGAGCATCGGTATATTCCCGATTGCCACCAGCACTACCAGCAAATTCGATGAACCAGACGCCTGGATCACGGGAAAAGGTATTAGTGAAGTAACTATGAGGCATTGCGACATAGGATTAGAGAATGATTTTGTGTCAGGGACGGAGACGGGGGAAAGCATCGTGGCTGGCCGTACCTGTTCGTATAAATATGTCCATGTGCTTGACGGTCGGCTGCATATTCGGAACTGTTTGGATAGAGGACGCGCCGGATCCAAGGATGGCCACACGATCCTCTTTCCATTGTTCGGACTGGTAATCCGATGGCCAATGGGCGGTGTGGATGACCTAGGACTATGCCTTAGCACGAAGTTGATGGATTGATTTGCGATTGAGTGAGGGGCCTTACTCGACCTTTGAATGTTTCGAATCCGTCGATCTGGATGATGATTAGTGTATGCGAAAGGGAAGAAAGGAGGGTGGGGGGTGGGCTAAACGTACCTTTGGCCATTTATAATTGTTCAGGAGCTGTGCACACATTAGCTGGTTAAACACGGAAGGAACAAGAGAGACATACACCACTCGCATGGAGTAGAACATCGCATTCATCCTGCTTTTCTTCTCCAGTTACTGTATTTTGTAGCTTGACCTTCCATCTCCCCTTGTCCTCCTGCCAATAGCATCCCTTTACCTCGGTATTAAAAGTCATATATTTTCGCAATCCGAAGGTCTCGACAACCTTTAGCAGGTATTTTAGAATATCAGGCGCATAGGAAAAGTATCGAGGCCAATCGGGCTATCGAGCAGTAAATCTCCTTGACCTCTTACTTTAGACCCGTTCTTGGAGGTGGCTCACATTCAGTGCGAAAGGATAGGCATAAGCGTGACTTGGAACATCACAAGCGCATCCTGGGTAGCGGTTCTCCAACCATGTCCCTCCAATTTCAGCATTTTTCTCATATATGACATGTTCGACGTTCTCCATCTCTTTCTGAATCCTGTATGCCATGAGGATTCCCGACACCCCAGCACCAATTGTAAGGACACGAAGTCTGCGGTTGTTCGGATCCTTTTCATCTCATAAGCTGGATCTACTCAATGCGTAATTGAAGAGAAGATCTTGTACATCGTAGATGATGTCCGGAATGCTATAGCCAGAAGATCCAGGAGGACCATATACGAATTGCCCATCGGGTGAAAAACCGGGGGCTTCGCGGACATGCATAGTCAAGTCAGAAGTAGTGGCAATTGATTGAAGTCGTTAGACAAGTGTTATTCAATATTCAATAGGCGTCGAATTGAGCTTGATTATCAAAACAGGAAAACAGAAGCTCGATATTTTGCTGACGGAGAGCCGTCTTTTGGATATATACTCCCTGACCGGTGAGACTACAAGGGAACCTCGTCCTCGTGACCGTAATCTGACCATTGGAGAAGTGGAGATTGCCGTTTTCTTGGCTGCTCGAGCTGACGGGAGGACAGAAGGTGGAGCTCTTTCTATCGAAGGCCACATGCGACTCAAAACCACGGCCAGTAAGTGGACGCCGGCCGAACATCCAGCTCAGAGCCTATCAATACTGGATCTCCAAATGGCAGGAAGGTCCCACTGCTACGGGCTTTGGCATTGGGGTGTGGGGAAATCTGCACCAACCCCGGTGGAGACAAGACACGGCGCGATACCGGTCTGGCACCCTGGATTAGTAGCATGCAGCTCGGATCGAACGGATTGAAGACCGGACGTTCTGAAGAAATCGACTGTGTCGAGATGGGTGGTATTGGAAATGGACGCAACAATTGCCAAAGTTCAAAGATTCAAGGTCGAAGGATATTTCTAAGCACACTAGTCGAGAGGGGACAATAACAGCTCCCGTCATCTGTACGAAGCACAAATCTCGTCTGGCTGTTTTCATTCTCCGGAGACTACAGCAAACATCGACAGCAAACATCGACAGCATAGCTAAGGTCCTGATGGGTCTGTCGGGTAAAGATACTCATGACTAATCACGAGGTTACCTCTGTTGCTCTACGTCTTGACCAAACTCCAATGAAAAGCTCGGCTCTAATTTTCTCATCTGGTCAGTGATTATCATGTACGGAACCATACTGTCACGGGGCCGATCTCCGTCAATCGCTGTGGTGAGGGAGAAAAGACGGATTGAAGTCATCAATCGAGGATGTGCGCGTGTCATGAGACTCGTCAAGGAATGGGCGAAAACGTCCTTGCAAGTCAATTTACACGTTCTCTTCGTTTCATCTAGGAACATTTCGAGGGCCGAAAATGAAGTAGAAGACCTTCATCTTGGCGTGACAATACAAGTTCCGTTACCATCATTGTGACAAAAAAAGCTTTTACGAGTACGAATGAACGAGGATAGGCAAAGAGCGAATAATAGTTCGCCGTCATCGTACACAATATGATGCTTTCTCCACCACCTAAGATGACTAGCTCATGACAAACATCCCGTGGGTAACGCAAAAAGGCCGCAAGAAACGCCGGTGGCAACCAAATCTGGTGCTGCACTTTAGCAGTACCAGCAGTAATGCCCAAAACAATTATACAGGTGTGCCGCAAAGATGACGGAGTTCGTCTATTAAGCAACCATCCACCAGGCTCCACCCAAAATGCCGATCAGAATAAGTGCGGTCAAGATTCCTGCACCGGCCCGATCTCCCGTCGTGACCGGGCTCGTCGCCAAGGGATTCGCTGGGTTGTCGCTTTGGCCCGAGCCAGCGCTGGGATCGCCCACACTGGTACCACCGGTATTGTGAGTCACGGGGCCGGCAACATTGTTGATGAGCCTTGCGGCAATAACCTCCAAGGCTGACATTTGCTGTCCAACGCCAGTCGAGCCGTCATACTGGGCACCCTTTGTCCACTGCAAACCGCAGGCGTTATCGGGACCAGAGCACTGCTGCGCGGCGGCCTGAGAGGAAGCTTCGAGCTTGGGCCAGAGCAAATCTTGTGACCAGGGAGCGATTTTAATGGTTGCAGCCATCCAGCGGGCCACATAAGCCTTGAAAGACTGCTGGTCCGTGTCGCACGTCCCCTGCGGCTCACAAGCAACTTCATACATGACATTTTGAGGACTGTTGCTGAAGAAGACGTCTAGGCCATTGATGACGCCCGTTGTGCGATCCTTCCATTTTTGATCGCTCGTCTATGACGTATTAGCAGTGTCTTGATCGAACCAACACGGAGCTTACGTACGATATTCCACATGGTAGCAGCGCCCAAGAGATATACAGCCGCGTTGTAAGACCATTGGATATGGTTGAACGACGTGCAGTTCTGAGTATCGTCCGTGCCATCCCAAACAACGTACTGAGGAGTCATGAGACCGACATCATTGACCCAGTCCCATGTCTTCTCGGCCCAATCGGAATAGGATGTGTTTCCCGTGTATGCAGCCAAACGTGCAGCAAGCTGGAAAAAGCAGCCGTTGGAAATGGAGTTTTTGTAGTTGTAGCCGTTGTTGAAGGTGAAGATTTGCCAACGGAGGCCACCTCCGCAGGTCTGAGGGTCCCAGCGGGCTGCCTGGGTGTTGAAGACGGCCTGAGCGAGAGCGAGCCACTGTGGTTGATTTGATGGAGGGTTCGGGTATCTTAACTCGGCTGCCGACATGACGGCAAAGGCCCAGAAAGCTTGGTCGTCATTTCCTTCGGTCTTGGTCTGATTGGGAGGCATGTAATCATTGCTGGGACCAACCTGGCTCAGTAGGGCTTGGGTTGTGACTTCATTATAGGATGTGTCGCCGGTGTAATACCAGTAGTCCACCATCGCACCGAACATGGCTCCGGCTTCCCACCAGTAGTATGGGGATGGTAGGTTACCGGGCGTGTCTCCAGTGTTGTTGCCGGTATAATAATGCATCATTCCGTAGGCTATGTTACTGCATGCTTGGATGATGGATTCTGTGCCGAGTTAGCAGCATCCTTTTCGAACCTCGTCCCAATCGTCCTTACGGGTGGAAGTGAAATCGACATCAATAGCGCCCACTGAGCGACCTCCCAATAAGATGGCGCTTAAAGCGCTGAATCCTAGCTTTGAGGCCTTCATGATCTTAACTTGAATGACGTTCAACGCGCACACGAACCGCAGGCCAAAGAGACACAGGCGCGACAGAGACCTAGCGCTCAGCGCCGAGTTGTAAAAGATTGTTTGCCTAACGGATAGGTTGTACAGTCTTCGACTGCGAAGTCGAAGGGGTGCCGATCCGGGTGCTGCGCCTCAAGGACCGGTGTCAGACTTGTGAGGAGGCGGGTACAAAGCGAGCGGCGGCCCAGGGGTAAAGCGGGAGTCCCAGGACCCAGGACAAGGTCGTCGAGGACGATGACAGAGGAAGTCGAGTATTATCGCCGGCCAGGAACGAGCGTCATTTAGTCAGTGAATGGGATGGAAGAGGGGATAGGTGCAGGTGCTTGTTGTGGAAGAGGTTGACGGCTGCAGCGGGTGCGAAGTTGCACGTCGCCCCTGGAAACTCGTAAGGTCTGGGGCATCGGCCAATAGGAGGCCGTAGCTGACGTGTGGACAACAATCGTCATCGACGTCGGACCCGGTGATTAATTATTTGGGTTTCCGAGTCTCGACTGGGATTCTGTGGAAAAGGTGCTGCCGTGCTGAAGCCAGAACTTCTGTCGCAAAGGTACTTGGGCTCTAGCTAGAGGATGGAGAGAAAGCGACAATTTGGGGAAGGGCACGGAGTACTACCATATCTCGTCTTAAATAAGAGCGCTGCTACTATGGAGTATGAGATGGTTCTAAAGAGAGATACGTGCACCCGTATCCGTTCGTGTTTATTCTTTGATCACCGGCATTCTTGTTGCCGCCGAAACATCATATGTGAGATTGAAGTTGCCTCCAGACGCGAGCCTCCATCGTCGCAGCGAACGACCTCCACAAGTCCAGCCATGATGCCGGTTGCGTCTCTGTGGCAATGAAGAAACCTTAGGTACCACATAAGGTACGCATCATACGACGGATGGCGCTGACGAAAGCATCATGGCGGGGCCCAATATTAGGTGATTAGGTAGTCCGTAGATAGCCGGCAGTCCCGCAGAAGTTCCGCCGCCATCGCCACTGTCATCACGTGACAGATGTGGCTGGAGAAATTGGAAGAATCGGGTCGCCAAATTGCTCTGCCAACCCCAAAATCTCGCGTCCTGATCGTCATCGTCGTGCCATACGGTATGCTCAATCGATTCAAGTCTCTCTGAATAAATACTCTCCAGCTTCGAACTTCACCTAGCAGTGTATTGTGGCTGTGCTAGACTGTCAGCCAGCCTCTAGACAAGCGCTGTTACGAAGTCCGTTTCCATTCAACTTTGCGACACAACCGAGACCTCAACTCATCAACCCGACCTCATCTTCCACCATCAACTTCAACACCGACATCGACAAACAAACCTCTAGCAACCTGTTCAAACTTTTCACAGCTTCATAAACAGCCGTATACACACAACACTTGCCATGGCCGACCGCGAGCAACCTTACGACCCATACATCCCTTCTGGCCAGAACGCTGGCCGGACTCAAGGACAAGGCCAAGGCCAGGGCCAAGATGGCAATCACCGGACGGCCGCGCTTCAAGCGGTAAGTTTTTCCCAGTCACTTCAACAAAGCTGTGGAGGATATGCTTTCTGTCACTCTATCTACTGCCACTTTCCGATGACTCCCAGGAACTGCGAGTGTTGTGCCTTGCATCCAACCATCAATGTCATCGTCAAAGCTTGAGCCGTGGGATTTTACTGCCTTTCTGAGGCAATTGCGTTGTTTCTCGCTATGGAAGAGGACAGCCAGATGTGGCCTTCATCCGCGTGCCTTCATTACGGCTGTCGTTTTCATCTTTGGAAGTTTCGATAGTCAGGCGCATCTTTTGTACAGCAAATTACTGCGTGACAAAAGGCCTTCACTCAACAAGGTCGTCTTCCAGTAAACTGACACCGCCTCCACAGGAAATCGACAGCACCGTTGGCATCATGCGCGACAACATCAACAAAGTTTCCGAACGTGGCGCTCGTCTCGACTCTCTCCAAGACAAGACTGATAACCTCGCCGTCTCCGCCCAGGGCTTTCGCAGAGGCGCCAACCGCGTCAGAAAACAGATGTGGTGGAAGGACATGAAGATGCGCATGTGCCTGATCGTTGGCATCATCATCTTGCTCGTCGTCATCATCGTACCGTCTGGTCCGTCTACGCCCTTAGCTACGGCTTACTGAGGGAAGATGAGTGCTAACCACGTACTTCTAGTCATCGCCTCAAAGCACTAAACGCGCGTCCTAGGAGATGGAAAGGAAAGGAATGGCACTGATGTACTCTGGATGATGGAAAGGCCCAGAACGGAACACTTGTGAGGAGCGGGCTTCTCGGCTCCTTCACCAGACAGTTCAATAAGTGCTCCTGTGCATACAAGGTACCGTGATTGTGTGGTGGTCGCTTCCTTGACACTGGGCGAAAACGGAGCATACAGGAGTTTTTCTTTTGATCTCATTCACCACCGAGTCCGTGGGTGTAGCAGTAAACCCTTGTATCTATCAATATACCTCTAATGATTGCATTCATCATGTCGAAGCCATTTCTCTCAATGACGTTCTAGCTTTCCTCTTTCGACATGACCCATTTCCGCATCTTTAAACCATTCTGAATTGTTCTCGTCTCGCCCACGTTATCCTTTTCTCCGTTCGAGCGTGCAGACTATACGCGCTTAATGCTCGACCATCTTTTCATCGTTTGGATGAATATGCAGCTGCAAAATACGGTGCTTCGTGTATAATAAGGCTTCTACCGCGGTACAAGACTTGCACCCTGACCAACCTGGATTCCACTGACCCACGTGTCCACAGGGTAATCGAGGCTCCAAAGAAGCTGCAGAGGCATTGCCCATCACAAATCATGCTAACTGAAGACCTCTTTGGAGACTGGCTTGTCCCTGGGGCCGAGGGTAGTGGGTAGGTCTTGACGGGGGAAACGCCGTCTTCTCTAACAACACGCTCACGCAAGACCTCATAGTCTAGCTAAAGGACAGCTTCCGCTCTATCTCGGCCAATTTGTCTGGCATTTGATTTTCTCAAACAAACTCGTACGATTCAACCCTTGGCGTCGACTCCCCTCTCAGCCAACAACCGCCTACTTGCCTCCCTTACTCCCGCGACAATAATTTCATGCTCTACTTCGTGTACCCGCGCCTCAAACTCCTCTTCACCTTCACCATCTCTCATCTCTACCCCTCGCACTGCAATTGCCTCTCCCATATCCAACTCCTCGATCACATAGTGCACCATTACGCCCGTCTGGCCCCCCTCCAGCCGGCCCTCCTGAAACCGCGCCCACAAATCATGGATCGCATTCGCTCCTACATACTGGCCCGGCAGTGAGGGATGTAGGTTGATGCAATGGACCCGGGGAGCCGCAGTCTCAAGTGGGACAAGGAAGGCGGGCGACACGATGTGCACAAAGCCTGCCATGACCACGAGGTCGGGCGCGTCGGCAAGCACGAGCGCTGCAAGGTCGCCGTCGTAGGCAGTGCGTGCAGCGTCTGTAGTAGAATGGGAGGATTTGTAGGGAAGCAGGTTGTGGTAGGTAGTCGGAATACGGCTGTTCTGGGCGCGGGTTAAGCCGTAGGCATTCTTACGGTTGGAAAGTACGCGAACAATGGTCGCGTTGGGAAGAGAGCCAGAGGTGATGGCGTCGATAAGGGATTGGAGGTTGGACCCGTTACCGGAGATGAGGACGGAGAGGCGAATTGGAGAATGGGACATTCTGGATTCGCATCCGGAGGATGGGTTTAGAGGGGGAAGGTTGTACGATACGGCTGCAGACGTCTTGGGCTGACGATTTTTGGCATTAGACTTGGAACATGATGAGTGCGTGGATGGCACTGATGGCTCTGATGGCTCGACAGTCAAAGGGGGATGCAGTGAGGAATTGATTCAATGCCGCAACACGATCCCAATTCGAGCGTTACGGGCATGCCCGGGCAGCCATTGATTTGTTTGGACGCTTGGACGCATGCAGGAAAATTGGTCAAGCGGGCAGGGAGAAGTGCGTGGGGTTCCAACCTTCCAATGGAAGTTCCATTTGCTCATCCTGTCATGTGGGGTGACATGGATCTTGAGTCGACGCCGGATGCGAAAACCCAACGAACATTTTTTTTCCACGGTCCGCAACTCCGAGGACTCTCCCACGGACCCTGAGATTGAGCGTCTCCCGGTCTTCAAAACTCAACGCATGAGCGATTGAGTCTCCAGACCGAGCTCACAAGCCTTGAGCAATCTCGCGCAGATTCCTCACTTTCTCCACACCATCCCATTAGTAGAAGATCATAGTCTGCGAGAACAGAACAGGCTCGAACTGGCAATCCTCTCTGCCTTCGAGCATGCAGTGCATTCGTACTCCGGTGTCGCGGGCAGTGACTCGAGCAGCGACTCGAGCAGCGACCCGTACTCGCTGCTCGTCACAGTCTTCGTCTCGTGCTGCTCCACGAGCTTTTCTCGTCTCTTCGCAGTATCTATCTACCCGTCGCTATGCCACCACGCACGAGCAAACCCATCCTTCCGCTCGCTCTGCTGTCATCAACATTCTCAGCAACATTGGATCCAAACGAGAAGTCGAGCAATACCTGGCCCAGTTCTCTTCGGTTTCATCACAACAATTTGCCGTCATCAAGGTCGGAGGAGCGATTTTGAGAGACCATTTGAACAGCCTTTGTGAGGTCCTTCGAAGACTGAATTATATGGGACTGTATCCCATCATAGTACATGGGGCTGGTCCACAGCTGAACAAGCTCCTTGAAGAAGCCGGGGTGGATGTGGAAAATCGGTGGGAGGGCGGCATTCGGATCACGGATGGCAAGACATTGGGCGTGGCACGGAAGCTGTTCCTAGAGGAAAACCTCAAACTGGTGGAGACCTTGGAAGCACTGGACGTACGAGCACGACCAATCACATCGGGTGTTCTTACGGCGCAATATCTCGACAAAGAAAAATACGAGTTTGTTGGCAGAATTACCGATGTCAACAAGAAGCCCATCGAAGCTGCTATCAATGATGGCTTTCTTCCTGTGATTCCTTCCATGGGTGAGACCGTTGATGGTCAAGTGCTGAACGTCAACGCCGATATGACTGCTGGTGCATTGGCCGAAGCCATTCAACCCCTGAAGATTGTCTATCTCTCCGAGCAAGGCGGCCTTTTCAACAAGGAGACTGGAAAGAAAATCTCGGCCATCAACCTGGATGAAGAGTACGACTACTACATGAGTCAGCCCTGGGTCAAGTACGGTACTCGGTTAAAGGTCAAGGAACTGAACGAGCTACTGCTCAAACTACCACGATCTTCGAGTGTGGCTATTATACATCCGGATAATCTAGAGAAGGAGCTGTTTACTCACAAAGGTGCCGGAACGCTTCTAAGAAGAGGCGACAAACTACATACAGCCATCTCACTGTCCGACTTCCCTGACGTCAAACACCTAAGATCCGTTCTCAAAAGGAACCGAGAAGGTGCAGATGCAGAAGCCGTGCTTGATCGTTTCTTACAGCAAATGGAATCCCGGCCTTTTAAGGCTTACTGGGATGAACGGATGGAGGCCTTGGCAGTCGTCCTCCCCCCAGACCAGGGCTCTTCGCTTGCTCAACTGGCCACTTACACCATCACAAAGTCAGCGTGGTTGACCAACCTTGCTGATAATATCTTTCAAAACCTCAAGAGAGACTTTCCCAAGCTCTTTTGGACGGTCAAGCAAGACGATGAGAATCTTGGCTGGTTTTTCGATCAGGCCGAGGGGAGTTTGAATAATGGCAAGGGAGATGTGTTGTTTTGGTATGGCATCGATAATGCCGAGGAGGTCCGCGCCCTTATGACCGAGTTCTCCATCCACGGACGTAAAATGCACGGAGATGTGAATCTCGAGTCCCAACTGGCCGCTCAGCAGAGCGCCTTGCAAGCGCAAACACCACTACAGTCTTCAAACCCAATGAACCAGCAACAGACGCGGGCGTGCTCGACATTCGCTCGCAATGCGCGGACTCTCTTCCAGCTTTCCCGTCACAACGCCTCGCCAACTTCTTCCCGCTCATTTCGAAGGGCATACGCTACACCCTCTACTACAAATCCGAACCCACCTCTCGGCTCACGCAACAACACCAATTCTAAACCGTCGACTATCGCTCTCGTAGGTGCGCGCGGCTACACGGGCCAAGCGCTCATTGATCTTCTGAACAAACATCCGTCCATGGATCTCCGACATGTCTCTTCGCGCGAACTCGCTGGCAAGAAGCTGCAAGGCTATGATAAGCGAGAGATTATTTACGAAAATCTGACGCCCGACGATATTCGACGCATGGCAGAAAAGGGCGATATCGACTGTTGGGTCATGGCACTTCCGAATGGCGTCTGTAAACCTTATGTTGATGCGATTGATGCGAGCGGCAAGAAGTCTCTGGTCATTGATTTAAGTGCCGACTATAGATTTGACCCATCATGGACCTATGGACTGCCCGAAATCGTCCAGCGACCTTTGATTGCAAAGGCAAAGCGCATCAGCAACCCAGGGTGCTATGCTACTGCAGCGCAACTCGGCATTGCACCCTTATTACCGTTCATTGCGCCTGGTCAACAGCCAGTCATCTTTGGCGTTTCAGGATATTCAGGAGCCGGGACAAAGCCAAGTCCTAAGAATGATGTGGCCAATTTGACGAACAACCTGATCCCATACAGTTTAACGGATCACATACATGAAAGAGAAATAAGCAGACAATTAGGGATTGACGTTGCGTTCATCCCGCACGTAGCTGTCTGGTTCCAAGGCATTCACGTTAGTTCTTTCTACGTTACTTTCCCTTCCAGCTGTGTAAGTCACTGACGCAGGCGTCCAGCACACCATCAACATTCCTCTTGCCTCCCCAATGGCGGCTCGTGACATTCGCAATATCTACCAAGATCGCTACGCGGGAGAGACGCTCATCAAAACCATTGGCGAGTCTCCGCTCGTCAAAAACATCTCGGGCAAACACGGCGTCGAGGTGGGAGGATTTGCCGTACACAGCTCAGGGAAGAGAGTCGTTGTGAACGCGACAATCGACAATCTATTGAAGGGGGCGGCAACTCAGTGTTTGCAGAATATGAATTTGAGTCTGGGATACGCAGAGTTTGAGGGGATTCCGAGGATGTGAATGGGATGACGAGAAGGAAAAGCCGGCGGCAAGTCGGGGCAGATGTGCCATGATAAGGAGGAGTTGCGCGGGTCGCGAAAGGCATTTCATCTCATAACGATGGTCGCAATGGCACAGCCAGGTAACTGGCACTTGAATGCCTTCAACTTGAACGTTTCTTCGGATAGGAAAAGTGAGCGTTCAAAATCAATGGTTAAGATGTGGGGAGATCAGGACATGAGGCATTCGCTTCAGTTCTTTTCGGTGACCGGAAATGCCCGTCAGCCTTCCACAGAAGCCCAAATTTAGCACCAAACACGAATTTCTGCCCGTAAGAAAATCAAGAATGATCGAATGTGCACTCACCAGTCACCACATGCTGGAATTAGGGCCAGCACAGGGACAGGGCAGTGCTGCGTCATGGCGCAGTGGCCCCCTTGTTCCCGCCCACCCTTTCGCAAAGGCACAACCATGGCTTCAGTTTCAGATAAAGACAGCCTACTCCTTGTTCCACACCTGCCGTCCTGGGAACTCTGGCTACCCGGTTTCGACTATTCGAACTCTCTCACTCTCGCTCTTTCGTCATCGCTCGTTCTCTCTCTCGTTGTCGTCACGCCTCGCCGCCCCCCTGGGAAGCCAAATGGTGTTTTCTTCACGTAGACGACGACTTCCAAATTGACTACATCATTTCTACTTTTCTTTCAGTCTATTGGGTCTTTGTGATCCTAAGTATCTAATAGGAAAAGACGAACTCTCTGAGATTGACTCGGGCTGCAGCGAGTAGCGACGATGATCGTACCGCAGTTGGGCATTGGCCACGCCATGAGCGCTTCGCTCCTGATTCGCGATATCTCCAGCGATGCTAGTGGCGTGAAGCATACATTTTCCGGATGGGACAGTTGCATGCAAAAGGCGTATTGCAAGTACGCATTCCAGATCCAGATATTGTTGCCAATCACTTGTCTTCGACCATGGTAAAATTGACCAACCTTCTAGATGGCCTGTCATTGTCGCTATTGTCGTCGGTTCCCTCATCGTCCTCTCTATCGTTTTCTGTGTAGCGCGCTGTCTTTGTTGCGGCGCCGAATGTGCCTGCTGCTGTTTCAAGTGCTGCACGGGTTGCTGTCCATCTCCACGCTCCAATCGACGAAATGACTATGCCCCAGCGCCTCAGCCTGTCTACCAACAACCGCAACCCTACAGCACACCTTATTCAAGCGCGGCACCACCGACCTATTCAACTAGACCGCAGTTCGCCCGCTTCGACGCAGGGAAGAAGGGGGGAGCGGGGGGGCAAAACGGGGATGCACTCCCGGCAATGCCAAGATGGGACGAGGCAACCAGTCACAAAATCGAAGTCGAGGAGGAAGAGCACGAAGGAGAAGGCACAGAAATGCAGCATCTCGACCCTCAGAGTAACACACCTGGTTCGCATACCCCGGGCCCCACCTATCCAGCCACTGCTGCCGGAAATATGGGGACGAATCCAGCGACAATGCGATCATACCAAGGAACACCGACGTCGAATTTATATGGTGCTGGTACGGGCGCGACAGGCGGGATGGCAGGATATGCCAGCAACAACTACTCCCGCTCAGGCGCTCAAACTCAAGGGAGCCCCTACGCAACCCAACAATCCTCGCCCTATCACAGCGGAGGCTCACCCACGTACGATGTCGCTCAGGCTTCAGCGCCATATAGCCCGCCCCTCTCTCCTCCGCAACAGGGTTACAGCTCGCCTCGATCGCATCAGCAGGGACAAGGCGGCTACGCCCCGAGCTCCAATACCGCCTACTCAGAGAGCAATTACAGCCACGGTGGCGGGTATGCGCCGAGCGGGAGCACGAGGTATGAGCCCAGTAGTACCACCACCACGACGCCCTATCAACCGAAGCAATACCAGGCATATGGAGGAGGTGCTGCTACAGGAGAGGTGGAGAGGAAGCCGTTGCAGGGGAGTTGGAAGGATGTTTGAGTGCATAATTGGACATTCATTTTTTCTACCTGGCCTCTTGGGGAAGTAGAGATAGTTGATGGGTAGCAACGCGTGTATGCATGGGGGCTTCTTAGATTCGAACGAGCTTGGAATCCAGAGTCGCTGAATATCTAATGTTCGACGCGGCTCTCCCTGGAAGTTGAATCGGTTTTATGTCTACGCTGCTGGGCAGTACTGTCGAATTTTTGTGCATAGCGAGGGAGTTGTGGGGGAACTTCGAGGCCTGAGAACAAATCTATATGTTTGATTCGTGCAAAATCCGTCATATCGTGCCAGGTTTGATTCGTGAGAGCTTTGCAAATTATGATTCTAGGATTCCCAAGGCGCTACTTCTGGTGTTTGCGAAGTACGGAATTAGCTTAATGGATTAATGCTTTCCTCGCACAACCGACATAATCATTTCAACCATGATGCACTTCAAGGACCTACTTTGAGCCGACATACGGAAAGTATCTATCGTGCAAGAAAATCTCCACTATTTGCTGAATAGACCTACGAACGAAAATAGAACCGATCAATGGACGAGTTTACCATTCTCTTATCGTCTAAAGCGTTCACACCCATTTCCTTGCAGGTCAAACTCCCCCACTATTTCTGATCTTTGAATTTCTCAAGAATCAATTTTTGATAAATGCTCGAACCTTTCCAGTTTCTGCTTATCGAGCACGAAAAATTGGCCCCAGCATGACGTCCACCAGCATGCCCTCATCCCCATCCTCATCACCCACTCCATGTCCTCCTTCCCCACAATCTATACACCGATCAGTAACCAATTTACTCCCATTCCCAAAGTTCAGTCCAGATCCGGCACCACAGTGCCTCTTACCACCATGGCAACCCGCTCTCTCAACGCGCTGCACATTTTCACCTTCAATCTTCTCCGATATTATGGTCAACCTTCTCCAAAACCCTAACATCACTTCGAGCCATCTATTTCGAGCCGACGTCTACTATGATTCGTTGACGGACGAAACGGCAGCATGGCCTACGAAGAGGGGAGCTTCCGGAACGGACTTGAGCGAGAGGGTGAAGTGGATGAGAAATGTGTATTGGCCTCAGTTGCTGGGGAGTGTGGGAGGGGTCGAGTCACTGGGGGGCAATGAAGGGGAGTGGGAATGGAAGAGAACGTGGGTTCGGGAGCTGATACCGCGAAAGCCGGAAGTGGATGGCAAATTGGTTCAGAGTTGTCACCTATTCCAGTCGTTTGGACAGTTCGGAAATGAGAACCGGAAAATTGCAAGCGAAAAGATGCTAATGGCATATATCCCACACGTGGAAAAGGCGGAGCAGATGCCGTTCTATCATCCAGCTGTCAGCGCAATTGCTTTCTTGTACGAGTGGCATTCGCTGTCTGAGTTTGGATCATCTGTGTCGGCCACTCAAGTAGCTGGCACTTCATCTGACGGTCAGGATGCCAACACGCCGCGCAATCCCTCAGAACCCGGTACTCTTTCTATTCACATCGTTCCCTTTCCAAGCACCCAGCTTCATAGTGATCGGCTCGGCCGTACAATAAGGAACCTCTTGCAGGTCCTACATAGACACGGGCATGGACGACTACAGGGATATACGAAACGGGTACATCACGATCAGATTATTGGACAGAAAAGGTTTCAAGACGAATATACGAGGCTGAAGAGCCGGTATGCGAGAAGGCTATGTGAGGGATGGGCAGAAGTGACGGATCCACGGAAGCACGTCTTTGAAGATCTGGGAATCGCGGCATTTTTGATCTGTCTTTGGGAGGAAATGTATAAAATGGGATCCTCGGATGGAAATAAAGAAGAAGCTTTGCATTGGGGAAAAAGAGAGCCTCCGGAGCAGATTCGAGAAGACGGGGAAGAAGAAGGGAATGATACAGGGTCTTTCCCAGGATTCGTAGACATTGGATGTGGGAACGGCATCCTCGTGAATGTGCTTATCCAAGAGGGTTGGGAAGGCTGGGGATTTGACGCTAGGCGAAGGAAGAGTTGGGAGATTTTCCCGCAGAAGGTGCGAGACAGATTAGAAGAGAGAGTTTTGGTGCCCAAGATCTTGCAGCGAAGACGAAAGGAGATCACGTCTGATGATGGAACTCGAACATGGGCAGAAGATGAGGATGAGCCAAGTTGGCGAACGCGTCTTCACGATGGGACGTTTCCAGAGGGAACATTCATCATCTCGAATCATGCCGACGAGCTCACAGCATGGACCCCGCTCCTTGCCAGACTTTCAGAATCTCCATTTGTAGCGATACCATGCTGCAGTCATAACCTAGCAGGAGCACGATTCCGAGCTCCAGCAGCAGGACTCAAAGGTCGAAGTAAGGAGCATACCGACGACAGTCAAGATGGAGACGGATGTGAACAGCCCAGAACGGGAAGCTTGAAGCGATCCAAGGATGCGAACAGACAGATATCGGCTTATGCTGCGTTGTGTTCGTATATCACGAACCTAACAGAAAGCATGGAATACATTCCGGAGAAGGAAATGTTGAGGATCCCAAGCACAAGGAATGTGGCGATTGTTGGACGGAAGAGTCGCGCATCTCTACAGCAAGAGGCAGAGCAGAGGATTATCCAGTTGTTAGAAGCCGAATTGGGCTTGTGTGTGGAGCGAACAGCTCGCAACTGGATAGATCAAGCAAACAAGATAATCCAATCCAAGGGAAGCCATTGATGGGAGAGACTGTCGAGACGAGAGTAAACACCGACACGCCGACGCGTCGCTGATTACCTAAGAGCCGGAACGGAAACGAGGGCGTAGCCGACGGATCAAGGGATCGTCTCTGTCTCCGGAAGCTGGTCTGCTGTGATTGGCTGGATAGGTGAAGCTGCGGCTCCCCATACAAAACCCTGGGGAATCAGGCAGGGATTCGACTTTTGAGGCAATCGCCCTCAGCTGTTGACTGCTGCTTCATTAATAATGATGGGGTTGGTTGTAAAGCGTTGGCTAAGCTGCCTTCGCTTACACGTACTTTCATCTCCCTGATTACCTAAACCCCAATCCCTCTTTGTTGGGTGAGGTGCGACGTCTTCGGGTTGGCAACTCCGTATAAATGTCCGGACTTGTTTCACTTCGTTGACCTTCACCTTCGAGCCTCCTTATTACGCGTTTGTTTCTAGGGGTGAGAAGGCCCGAAATACTCATAGATCACAAGCTTATTCATTCAAGTTCAAATCATCGACTATCGTCCTCACAATGTCTAATCAAAACGAGATTCTTATTCTTGGGGCCTCTTTTGCCGGTCTCTCCAGTGCCCACTACTTCCTCAAACACATCCTCCCGGTCCTGAAGAGCAAAGGTGATAGCAGCTATCATGTCACTCTCGTCGATAGCTCCAGCCATTTTTTCTGGCGTATAGCTTCACCCCGGGGCTTGGTCTCCAAGCAACTGATGCCCGATTCCAAGGCCTTCCTCCCCATTGAAGATGGCTTCAAACAGTACTCGGCCTCCGACTTCACCTTTACTCAAGCTACTGCGACAGCCTGGGACCCAACTTCTCGTACCGTGACCGTTGAACTCGCAGGCAGTGGCGCGAGCAGAACTTTACCCTACCATGCGTTGATCCTTGCAACTGGCACGCGAACACCAACTCCCTTGACGAGTCTACAGGGCGACTACACTGCAAGCAAGCAGGCGCTGGGAGATATGAATGAGAAGTTGCTCACTGCCCAGACTATCATCGTCGGCGGTGGTGGACCCGCTGGAGTCGAAGTGGCTGGTGAAATCGGGCAACAATTAAACGGTATAGCAGGCTGGTTTAGTTCGCGCCCGTCCGACCCGAAGGCCAGCATTACACTCTATTCCGGCTCCGACAAGCTCATCCCCATCCTCCGCCCTGCCATTGCGAAGCAAGCCGAGACCTTCCTCGCCAAGGTTGGCGTCGATGTTGTACACGACATCAAAATCACTGGTTTTGAAACAAAGGGGAAGCAGACGGTCGTCCAACTGGACAATGGGGAAGAGAAGGTCGCCGACGTGTATATTCCCGCCGTTGGCGTGATTCCAAACACCGAGTACATTCCTCAAGACCTGAAGAACGAACGTGGCTACGTCAGGAACAACCATAAGACGCTCCGCCTCGACGACGCCGGTCCTCGCGTCTACGCTGTCGGCGACGTCGCAACGTATACGCGCGGTGGCGCCATGGATCTCTTCGACGCCCTCCCCGTTGTCATGACGAACGTCAAGTCCGACCTCGTTGCCGCTTCGTCCTCGGGCACGGAGAAGACTCAGCCGAAAGTTCAGGATCGGGTTTTCAAACCGAATCTCAAGGAGTCGCAATTGGTTCCGGTTGGAAGAAGCAAGGGTGTCGGCGCGGTGTTCGGATGGAGGCTGCCAAGCTTGATGGTCTGGATGATTAAAGGGAGGGATTTTATGACGCCCCAGGCAGTAGTGATGGTGAATGGAACGAAGTGGGAGAAGGAGAGCAAGTGGAATCCAAGGAATGCGTAGGTGATGGGATGGGAAAGGTCTGTCATGGTCGAGGGTCAGCGAAGCTCGGGCGCATTTGATACCAATTTACTTTTGAAGCTTTGTTTGAATGGGCGATCTTATAATAGTTGTTACCTAGATTCTTCATGCAATGACGGGCTCTTTGTGGTAGTGATGGATACACTGCTAATTTCTCCGTCGACGAAACGTCTCTCTATTCGATACCTTGGGACTACCTACACAGTCTTGACATTCCCATCGATTCAGGATCTGCATTAGTGAGCTGCAGACAGTGATCCCCTATCTAGTAGGAGTCGCCATTTTTAGCTTCGCAGTAGCGTCATCAGGCTGTGGCCTCCAGGGATTGCTTTGAATGCCCTGACCGTCTTCTGATCAACACTTCCAGCTCTTGAAATGTTGCACCTTCCGTACTGCCTTCTCACTTGCTCGTAACATACTCAAGTTTGTGGTTAGCCCTTTGTTACTTTCGTTGAAGGTGCTTTTCAATTGAGCATTGAATAGCTCCCAATTCATCCCGCAATCAGGACCTTGCTGCTGCCATCTATCACCTGAATACCTTTCCACTCCTGGCTCTACCCCACGAAACCCACGACAGAATTTCGATATTCACCAAGAACCTGGTCCACTGCATTACTCAACATGACGTCCAACGGCACCCTCCCATCCTCTCCTCTCTTCTCCCAGACCCTCATCTCCCCTGAAGTCCAAAGCGCCCTGCCGGAGGGATACACTGTACGACCACTTCAGAAGAGCGATTACCACGCTGGATTCCTAGATGTGTTGAGGGTGCTCACACAGGTGGGAGACATTAATGAAGAGAGGTGGGCTGAACGGTATGACTGGATGGTGAGGATGGGTGAGTGTGAATTTCGTATAATGCTTGACCTTGGAGGGAGACTCGGAGGGCAAAAGAGAGGCTAGAGCAGAGAGAATGGGAGACTACGAGGCAGGTGAATGGAGGCATCGTCCAATTAGGAATTCTGAACGAGGGGAGGGGAGAGGACATGGGATTTCAACCAGGCACAACCGTTCTATATAATTGCTCTCGCGATAATATGGACTGAAGCGAGACTTCAGCAATCGGATTCACAAATCAATGGACAGATACCATTGTTGCGACTGGCTTGGCTGCTCCAAAAGACTCTCGATGACGACCCCGAGACCCCAGAACACACAATCTCAAAGCTCCAAACACACATCCATGGCGAAGGCATTTTACTGACGTTCTTCTTTCGAAACAGGCGCCCCGGCCCCGTCCCTTTCCTCCCCCGTACCCAAATCCGCAGGCGTAGCCAGTCCCACTGGCCCTAGTGACGAGAAGCAGTTCTCCAAGAAGAGCGAGGGACATGGCTCGTACTTTGTCATTGTCATTGGTGCGTTTCCGGATCATGCCTCTACCATCTGCTCTTTTCTTCAGCGACGCCAGAAATTAATGCGGGCCAAACAGTCAACGAGACCGACAAAATAGTCGGCACTGGCACACTCGTCGTGGAACGCAAGTTCATACACGACCTGGGCATTGTGGGACATATTGAGGATATCGCGGTAGCAAAGGATCAGCAAGGCAAGAAGCTTGGACTGCGCATCATCAATGCACTTGATTTCATTGCGGCCGAGGTCGGATGCTACAAGGTTGGTTCTTTTCCCCCAGTATTATCAACTTGTTCGAAATCTTCGAGGATGAATAGAAATTGACTGACTCGCTGCACAGAGTATCCTTGACTGTAGTGAAGCAAATGAGGGCTTCTACAAGAAGTGTGGTTTCAAGCGTGCTGGACTCGAGATGGCACATTACTATGAGAAGAAGAATGATGCTGCCAGCGCCTGACTATCTAAGGGCGCCAATCGAGGTAAGAGTCGGCTATAAGATCATCAAACCGTATCGAAATGCCCACACAATCTCAAAGGGAGGAATGGACCTATGGGAACGTGCGCTGGGCGCACGACCTTGTATGAGTTTTGCGTATTAAGAAGCCTACGGGGTGAGGATGCACCGTGACGTGTCTTTGGATTAGATGATGCGGATTGCACGTCAAATTACTTTATAGATGAGGGTATAGAATATGTAAAACAATGAATAATATTGAGACGAAACTTTGCCACGTAATTTCCATTATCATGAGGTAGCGGTAACCATATTGATGCTGGTAGCGTACTGTTCTTTGACCGCTTAAGACCAACTTGCTTCGTACATATTTCTTTATCAATTAGCTAAAACTCGGAGGACCACCATCCGTGGGAGGGCACCAAGACAGATATCAAGAGGATCAGAAAAATGTACCTGCGAAGTGAGGGTATCCACCGACGAAGAAAGCGAGGTTAGACCGATGACATCGAGTACACGCCCCGAACAGAGAATCCCTCAAGTAAACGCCATTCGTATATCGCCGCAAACAGGAAAAGGAGATCTAGTAGAGATTCCCATGAGGTACTGCGCAGAAAATCCCCGTCAAGATGGCAGACGCAACAAAGGCGCCGATGAGTGACTGTACGAAGATGGTATCTTGAATCTGGCGTAGCGCCGGCTCCTTAATCCATACCTCGCGGTCGAAGACTTTGCGAATAAGATTCCTTTTGTCGTATTTTGCAACCCAGGGTTCGTCCTCATACGAGTTGGACGGTACCGATGAAGTAAGACTTTCCATGCTAGTCTTGCCCTCGAGATCGGTCATCTCGTCATCATGATCAACAAACAACTCCCATGGGCGTAAATGGCGGTGGTGCATGCCGTGTAGCACGACACACATACCCTTCCATGCCGCAATGAGCGTCGAAATGCCAATGAGATATCCGATAATGGGGAGTACACGCCAGCCGCGACCGGCATCGCTCAACGTGATGAGGATGCTGGCGATCAGCCCACCTAGGATACCAGCGACGCCGAGCCCGCGCGCAAAGATGACACGCGGCCGGTTGCCATTGCGGATGGTCCAGCGGATAAAATTGGGATGCGCCTGACAGCGGAGACTCCACTCGACGGTGCCGAGCACAGTGCGGAAGGCGGTCGGATGTGTTGTATTTTCGAGCGCGTGCAGAAGAGCAGCACGCTCGCGCGAGGAAAGGTTCAATTGACGAGCGCCTCCGTCAGCGATGTAAATGGTGATGACACGGGAAATCTCATCACGGAAAGGCTGGACGGTGAAAGGCTGCCATTTCAGCCCAGCTTCATCAAACGCGCCTTCAGCTTTTCTTGCATAGCCTTTGGGGTTGCTACTGGCGGTGATGGACTTGTCATCAGTGGATTCGGCTGTAGACGCAGCATCGGAGTTAAAGGTGCCGTCTTCTCTTCTTTCTTCACCGCCAGGAGTGCGAGGGGGTGTGAAGAAGGGGTTAGCCTTTTCGGTTTCGGTGACTTTGGGACCAGCAGCGAAGTCAGTGCCCTTGAACATTTCCTTGGCGAGATTGTCAAGGCGCTTGGGCTGGGGTTTGCCAGCGGCAGCATTGGCAGCTTCTTCCTCGGCTTGCGCAGCCGTCCATTCTGGAGAGAGTTGACGTTCGCGTGGATTGAGTTCGTTGAAGCGACGCGTATAGTTACGATGCCAGAGAAAGAATTGGAGGTTCTCGGCTGCGTGCTCAATGTATTTGAGGTAGTTCATGAAATCCCGTGTTGTGCACGGCTACATTGGGGTCAGCAAACAAGCCATAGTAGCTTCGAGGAGAAATGTCACAGAAAAGAGATAGACAAAGGAAGGACAAAAAGGAGTATTGCTGTACTTGAATTGAACGTCTGTTAAGAAGCCAAAAGACTTACCGGGCAGGTACCGCCACTAATGATGCTGTCGAATGAAAGAGCCTCAGGTATACCATTTGACATACCCGAGCTGTGCGAATGGATCGATTCATCGATGGACTTTTGCTTTGCCTCTCCACTTAGTGATTCACGAGAGGAGGAAATATGGGAGGGCCGTCTGTACGCAAGAGAGTAGACCATTTTGCTGGTGTTTTGCAGTGAAAATGGGAAGACGGTTGTGCACGATTGAGAATGGAGAAGCAATGGCGGACAAGGCCAGTGAATCGAAACCTTTTCACGCTATTACAACTTCTAGGTGGTAGGAGATGTAAGGCCGGGCAAGCACGCCGTAAGAAAAGCGATTCCAACCCGACACAGGCGGCAACGAGAAAAGAGGAATGGTGATATATGAGTGGCGACAGCTATCAGCTAGGGCAGTATTCGAAATACATGTGGATCCTGAGAGCGTCTTGCCGTCTTTACTCGAGCTAGGTACAGCCCTGGACCAAATCCTGAATCGAAGCGACCAGGCTCCGCAGCAAGGCGCGGCCAATGGTCTTCCATGACATTTCTGATGAAAACCTCATTGCTTCTTCCCCATGGGCGGTGGCGTTGGGGAGGCGCTAGAATTGGCCCAGGAGTAACGCAAGACAAGCCAGTCACGGCAATACTTGTCCAGTCATCGCCTGTCTGATCGCTTGGTTCCGGATCACAGTGAAGACAAGGCCTTGTTGTCATGGCTCTCCGCATGTTCCGGAATCGCGCACGGCGCCAAGAAGATACCGCGAAACGGCGGCAAAGCATAAATTACCTTTTTGTGAGCAACGATTGCGAATGTTCGACGAGAGCTGTAGCTTTTGCTTCACGCAATTCCTTTAGTCAATGCCTAGGCCATTCTCTAATTGTTCAATGAAGTGGTGAAGTGTCCAGGGGCAATAGCAAAAATAAGGCATTTGGGGCTAACCAGATTAACAGAAGTGGCCGGATCAAAGGCCTCAGGGCGATAGATTGGTACGATTGAGATTGAGTTGTTCGCTTAACCTGGCCAACGGGTGATTGCTGTCGCCAATCTTCGGCCCTGCGTCGTAGATCGCTTCCTTGCTCACCGCCACCATTTCCAGAAGCCGCTTAGCTGTATCGACATCCCCTCCGTTCTACTTCTTCGCTGAGCTGTCGATCTGTCACATGGGAAGTGCTGCCCCATGGGTACTCTCGAAATTAGCATTAGCATTGGCTCTGATGGATACCGACAAGGCGTTTTGGGCAATCACCCGCATCACGAAACGTGCAGAAAGGTTCAAGGTATGGGTATCAACCCTTGGACTATCAGAAGCCATTACAACCCTTTCTAAGGCCTCTGACGTCGATTCAGTCAGCCACGGTGCGCCGATCGACAACAGGGGCTCTGGCGTAGGAGCGGCGAAGATCATCTGTCCGCATTAAAATCGATTGCCTTTTCCGGCTGAAAATGCCATGCATGAAATGAGGTCTACTCCACAATGGAAGACGTCCGCTCCAGAAAACGCAACAGTTTGTTATGCTGGCGTGGCGTTGGATCCAAGGTTTCGCACCATCTAGACCTCGGAGAAATTACTAAAAGGGCCGTTGAGCTAATTGTCCATTGGCAGCAACTATCTAAGCTCCCAGATAACGTGCAAACCTCCCGCAGCGTTCCTGGTGTCCATTGGTGAATCGCCAAAACTGAGGCCACAAACGCTGTTGACGCTGGTTTTTAGGACTCGCAGTCTCGACGTAGTTTTATGTTCAGGGCCAAATCGAGTTGCCGGACGCCTTGAAGTACAGGCATGACCTTGTTCCGCCAAATCAGTTGTAGTACGTACGTAATAGTGCCGTCGCCCTTCCGAACAGGTCAGCCGGCGGCTCTTAGGCGTCGAATCGTGCTAAGATATGTATCTCATTAGTCGATTCTCTCCAACGCCAGGATCATATTTTGAAATTACAGCCATTTGATTTCTCGAGTCTTCTTGCATTTCCTAGAAAAACACGGTGGGCTGAACGCGGAAAACTTCGGTGACTTGCATGAACGGCTCCCAGGCGTTCTCGAAGATCGGGGGACCACCACGTAGAAGCTCAACCGCCACCGAGACCTGCAACTATGGTTTTAGATTCCAAAAATGCATGCATTGCATCGCGTTGCCGCCGACAGATGTACTACCTAACTTTCATTGTGGTCTCGTCGTTGGTCTTATTCAATCGTCTCTCTTCTAGGAGTGTAAAAATAAAGCCGGAAGAGAGCCATCAAGACCCCGCAGAGCATTACGATGTCGCCTTCCACGGTCATCTATCTGGGGTGCTAGCGTGTCCAATATTCGAGGTTCAGGGGATATCGCAGGCATTCGCATCCTTCGAGATGATCCGCGGCGGAGAGCCATGGCGTTGGGCCCACCAAATCTGGTACCAGCCCGCCTCACCACGTGCGAATGCAACATTGATCGGAGGAATGCAAGATTGAACTAGATAATGTTTTATTATTAGCCCACTACGGAGTACGTCTTTATCCATCTTCTCAATTTGAGAAAAGAAAGCAAATCGCTGCACCGTCCAAGCAGGTCATGTACTCATTGGCTGTTACCATACCCCTTAATCTAAAGGGCCCCACGCCCCTTCCCATGCGTAGAGACTACTCTCAACAGAAGTTTTGGCAGCATGCATGAATTCAACGATGCTTTTCCGAGCATGTGTTCCTGTTTTTCTCGGAAAAGGGGCCTCCTTGATGGTTTCGCCGCGTATTCGCAAATGCCGCGCATTTGTGGTGAAACGGGTTTATGTTCACTAGGTGGTTATATTGTAAATCGCTTGCGTCCTCCTTCGAGTTAGAAAGTGGAGATCGAGTGGTTGGTCTTGCGACTTCTTGCCTTCCTGGGTTGGAGCGGGATGGCCAAGGTCAGTCTTAGGCTTCGAACATAATGTTGACGCTTGAGAGGAAGCTGAACGTTAAGGACCAAAGCATGCTGAACTCTGAACTTTTCTAACTACTCTATGTCTGGCTATGTGGCTTTTGGAAGATACCATTACATCGAGCTGCTCTTACTGCTTCGCAACCGCCAATAGCTCGTCTATCATGTTGTCCATCTGTCCGAGGAAGATGGAGATATGGCCCTGGCCTTGCATGAGATGATTTCGGAGTTTCTCTTGAGGTAGATGCTCCGCGATCCACACTCCATGGGCAAAAGGAACCATTTTATCTTCACTTCCTTGGTACTGGAGCACTGGTACTCTTACCTCGTCAAACTCGAAGCCCCATGGCGTGATGAAAGCCATATCATCATCAACCCAGCCGTCTGAATTGGTTTTGAGACCTTCATGGAACATGTCAGCGATGTACGGACCCATTTCATTATTTACGAGAATTGCTTGCTTGTCGACTTCAGGGAGAAGGCTGGCCATGGATTCTACCAAACCGGCGGCGTCTGCTTTGAGCAGTTCAGGTCGCATAGCTTGGCAGAACTTTTGTAGCTCTTCTTCCCCTTTCAAAGCAGCTTCGTATTCTTGCACGTCTAATTCCAGATGTCAATCGGAAATGCCCGAATGGATGATGCAGAGCCTACTCACTGTCTTCGCCTTGACCTGCAAGAAAGTCCAGGCCTTCAGCATCGTAAGGAGCCCCGCCCGCAACGCACAATGCTGCGACACAACCCGGCAGTCGAGCCGCACAAGCTAGAGCGTGTGGGCCTACCTTGCGATATCAGTTTGTGTCTTTTACAATGCGAAAGGTTTGATGAGCTTACCACCGCCGCTCCAACCACCAACCAGACATCGCTCTACACCCAAATGCTGGTTTAGAGCTTGTATGTCCGACACTGCATCAACTATTCGTCTTCCTTTGTTCCTGGTCGAGCCACCGTACCCAGCTCTGGACATGGTTATGACTTTGATTCCCCTCCTTTCGCAGGCGGCGGAAAAGCTTGGGATGGGTAAGTAGGATCCCGGCGTACCATGAATCCAAATCAATGGAAGCCCATCCTTGGCACCTGAGATGAAGTAGTCGATGTTCCGTCCATCTGGAAGCTTGAATTGCTGCGCCATGGCAATACTGTTGAGCAAAGTCCTTGGGCAAAATTGAAGTGCTCTATCTTAAAATTTGCTTAGCAAAGGCGCATGGGAGTCATGGCGATGGCTGATACAGGTCGTAGTCTGTCTTACAAATATATCTTGTTAATCGCACGGACAAGAGCACGCCGAAGTACCTCGGAAAATTAGGCAGATTGTGGGAGCCGCACAGTGTGGGGTAGGGCCGAAACCGCTCATAACTAGGCTGGACCACTGATCAAATTGGGATGAAGATGTATTTAATTAAAAAGTGCCTTGCTCTCCAGGCTCCAATCCGTAACCCATTCTACTGGAAACATGCGCACGGTCTTGGTTTCGTGAACCAGCTGTTATTTGCTGGAGTGGCCTAACGGCTACCGGTATTCCATGATGAATATCGGCCCACCGTCAAGGCATGCAAAGGATGGCGGCGTGGCCGGAAAAGTCGCTGAACTTAGTAGCACAGCCTTGAAGATCCTGATACCAACGTTGAATTTCTTGAGTCGCCTAGGACATTATTCCCGCGGCGTAGTTATCTTTTTACCGGATGAAGACACTGGAACGTGTCATCCCACCTAAAAAGACCCATTTCGCATTTAGGACCCAGGAACGGACGGCTGCCTGTGCCACGGGGACCTCAGCTGAAGACAAGATCGTCTAAGTGGTTGCCTTTCACAAACACCAGCCCGATGTCTAAGTACGGCGCCTTGACGTCGCAAGATTGTACATAAGCGTAGTGGTACTATGTTAGCCAGATAATGGAGTTCGTAATTGCCCCCCCTTGAGCCTTCGCTTTTGTGGTGCGAAATCTCACACACTATCTTAAGCTGTGTCTCTGCTTGATAGGGATAAGATAGTGTACCTGAGGATTATGCCTTGCATAAAGGGCCATCGGAGTTTCAAGCGGGGTCATAGCCCATTACTTGTATCCAGCCTTAAACTAAGGCACGTTTATCTCTTCCCGAACTGTTGGGTACCAAGCGGAACACTTCGTTGAAAGCGGAGACTGCTTTCCTGTGCCTCTCTAGACTAGACCGGAGTACATGTATGTTGATCATACAGGGGCCCACTTGTTCTCTTCGGCGTTTCCAAGTGGTCTAGTTTAGAAGGCAAACGACATAGAGCACCGGGCGTTGTGATGTCAGCATTATTCTCATCTTATCTCATACGCTTGACGACGTCAAACGTTTTAACATCGAAGACACCCGTTGCAATGTGATTGACTTCGAAACCAATACCAATACTCCAAATTTTGCCATGTCCTATTCGATTTTGACATGACCTGCATGAATAGTGTGCAGGGGGGCCTCCGCGTTACAATGTCGCATCGCAGAAAGCACCGCGCCCGTCATGGTGTGTGTCCTGTCAGGCACACGATCTACACAGCAAGCGGCTAGGTAGGTGTCACAGAAACTCAGGTGCACTAGACCGTGCCGCTTACCATAATTAGATTGCCTCATTCACCAACGACAATATACGTTGCTCCTCCCAAACCCAGTAAATTGGCAGTAACTTATTAAGTACCAAATTGCACTCAACCGTCCTCGGGTTATGGGCGAAGCAAGTCCGGAACAGCATGTCTACACTCGACATCAATACCCGAATTACTGCTGTTGCCAAGGAGATAGACTCGCTTGCTGCTGACGCTGAAGATGAGGCCTCCCGAAAGAAGCTTTTGAATGTTGTCACGCAGGCCACCAATAGCCTGGAGACGCCTGTTGAAACGATTTGGAAGCTCCTTATGTCTGTAAGGCTGATTAGATGGATTCTCAAGTGCCGGTCTTTACTAATCTGTGTACAAATACCAGCCTCATGCTCCGGCAGCGTTGATGGTGATGATACGAATGGGAGTGGTCAATGACCTGGTCAAGGCAGGCGGAGCGGACCCAAGACAGCGCGAGAGCTGTCCACTAGTTGTGGTGGTGAGGAGATGCTGATTGGTGCGTCCTATAAGCATAATTTAGCAGAAATGCTTGTGGATGAGCTGACTCGATGCGATGCAAAGTTCGCATGATGCGACCGCTCGTCGTCTTGGGGATCTTTCGTGAGACTGACATCCAAACTTACGCGTCGACGCCCATCTCAGAGACGTTGACAGCACCTCCACTCATCGGTGGCTGTCAATTTATGTGCGAACCCCTACTTCTATCTTTTCAATGAGTTTGAGAGTTAAGTCATTATCCAGGTTCGACCTTGCTGCCCGCTCCCTGGCCAACATGCCCCGTCATCTCGAACGCATTGGCTTCAAAAACGTCAGCGGTCCGCCGGGTCCGTTTCAAGATTGCAACAACACCGAGGACGGTATGTTTCCCTACCTGATGAAGAATCCGCCAATGATGAGCAACTTCAATGCTTTCATGGCCGGTCAGCTTGCAACGCGCCCAGATTGGCACGCAGCGTTCCCCGTAAGAGAGATTGTACTTGATCGTGCGAAGAAAGACGACCCCAATGCCGTCCTGCTCGTCGATGTCGGCGGCGGGGAGGGCCACGATATTGCATCGTTCCACCACGCCTTCCCTAACGCCCCCGGTCAGCTCGTGCTTCAAGATCTACCGCCTGTGATTGACAACATCAAGCAGCTCGATACCGCCATTGTACGTCAGAAGCACGACTTTTTTACGCCACAGCCAGTGTGCGGCGCACGCGCGTATTACTTCCGTGTCGTCTTCCATGACTGGCCTGATGATGCTTGCCGAACTATTATGCGGCAGACCGCTGCTGCAATGACGCGCGGGTATAGCAAGATGCTCATCTTTGAGTGGATTCTACCAGCTCGGGATGTTCCACTGTACCCTGCGCTGCTGGACGTCAACATGATGGCGCTATTGAACGGCATGGAACGGACGGAGGCTCAGTGGACAGCGCTATTAGCATCAGCGGGGCTCAAAGTAACCAAGTTCCACAAGGCAGCGGCAGATGCAGAAGGGTTGATCGAAGCGGAGCTGGCAGATTAGAAAAAGGTTGAGGAAATATTTTCCTGCGGCAATACCAAACTCCAGCGAGGAAGTAGGCTAGACAGCAAGTCACAATTTGCTCTTTTTCTGTCTGTCGTCTATGAATCAGTCTGTAATCTGTGTCAGTTGACTGTCCAAGATGAAACCGGTCTGCTGAACAGAATTGCTTGTAAATGCAGCGACAACGAGAAAGAATTTAAATTTTGGAGGCTGAACTGAAATTGGGATAGATGAACCGACATGGCCTGTCGTCTATCACAAAACTATGTGACAAGAGTGAAACAGCCAGCGTCCTATCAAATTTTCGTATCTCCTGCCAGCTTTTGGCCTCTTCCCGCCTGTGTAGCCGACTTCATAAAATTCTGGACATGTTGACATCTTTCTCTTCGCCCTCGGCCACGTGTTTGCGGTGACCGTTCGCCGGAATTGGACCAGCAGACAGCCGTTCAAAGTTGTGGTTGCGGGTCCGTGTTGTCTCCGGTTGGATGTTTTGTTTGCTTCCCCGCATCCGGATTGGTCACGTCGTGGCTCAGAGTAACTGGGCGGCCGGTAGGGATTATTGCTCGCCTTGAAATGTTCGCGAAGGATGCGCTAGGCAAGGGATGGCTTAGGATCATGCTCGAAAGAAACGGTGGACGGGTTTGCGACACTGATCTTGTGAGATAAGGTCAGTGGTGCTGGAAATCCTGTTCGGGGTTGGGGGAACTTACCATGCTACTTTACTCGCGGTGGAGATCGCTTTATACATGATGATTCTGATACCTGTCGGATCCAGTGTAGTTGATGGTCCTTTCGACTCTGGACACGTTCCGGTCGGCGCTTGGACTTTATGGAGTGGTTGACTCATCGAATCTAAGGAATTATAGCACTCGGGTTACGGCCATCTTTGACAATGAGAGATAAAGTGGAAGCAACAACGAGGCGGAACCAGAACGGCCAGAGGCAGTGACGTGGTAGAGACAATCGCCGAAGTCCGAAATGCCAGAAAAGTCAAGAACACGCGATCCAAGGTTAGCCAGCTCGGGGTCTGAGTGAGGAGAGTCAAGCCCAAAAGAGCAGAACGTCTTTGTCTGAGCATAGCACAAAAGCCTCTGCGAGTAGAATACCTTCACCGGAATGCAGTACGGAAATTTTAGGATAGGTCCGACAACTCATTGAGACCCCTACTGCCCGGTTCAAGAGATTTCGCTGTAAGTCACCATGAAGGTTCGCCGCCAGTTCATTCTCCGTTGTGAGCTTATCAGCCAGATGTTATTGGGCAGAATCCCAGCCAGCATCTGCTGTAGCAATGTTTCGACCAGGCCCAAGGTCGGTCCGAGAAGCGAATTACCGTCTGGAGCCATTTCCGCACGGTTCCTGTTTGGACTTTCCTCCCTTTCACCCCGAAGCCCACACTAACATTCGAAAACACAGGGCCCCCCGATGGTCCTCTTCCTCTCGGCCGCGTGGCTATAACCACAAACTTTCCCAGTAGAACCAAGAATGGCCCGGTTGCAGGAACGGGCACTAGAACTGCGGGAGGTAAGATAGGGCGTCTGTGCCGAGATCACTGCCTGCAAAACCAAAGAAGGCGCCAAGCAAGGGTAAGTACGTGCCCCGCTGGCCGAATCAGCAGAGCCAGACTGAACTCAGGAGGTCCCGGGGGCAAGGCAGCAAGGAGACACACCGAGAGAAACGAATTCCGAGCTTGGCGGCGCCGCCACCACAAAATAAGTCGTCGTCGGAAGGGGCGGGCAGGTCCTTCACTGTTGGCATTCTTCAAAATATCGCAAATGAAGAGGACCAAGTGGCCAGGAGATGTTGGGCCAGCAGAAATGAGCTGCGACAGCAACCGACCAACAAGAGCTGGCATGCAGCACTGCCTCTTTCTCCAATGTCCGGCCGACGACGCAGGCGCAGTACACAATGGCCTCGGCCTCGTGGTGAAAGAAGCAGCTCTTTCCGTGTGGGTAGAAAAACCAAGCTCCTCCTCATATCACTCTTTCTGTAGAGAGGGTCGAGGGCAAGGTCTCATTTGTGTATTGTGTAGCTCCGGCTCTTGTGGGACGTATCGACACCATCTGTATCCTTTCCGCGGAGAAGTCGAGGGCAAAGATCCCTTGTGCCAGAGCTCCTGCTCTTGTTTGCTTGTGCCAGAGTAACTGCTCTTGTGTCGTAGTTCAACATTACGCTGGATACACTCTTGTGTAGGGGCTCTGTCCTCCCTTGGTGATTTTGTGTGAAGGCTCTGTTCTCCGGTGACGGTTTATCAATGTGCTGATAACTACCTCTTGTACGAAGGCCGCTGCTCGGATGGGTACGCTTTAAGTCGAGATCCTGTTATACAAATTTGAGTGCGCAGAGGTTCGGCAGTGAATGCAGTGGGAGCGGTGGAGGTAGTGGTTGGACAGTTGGGTGGACGCGTCAAACGGGGCGTTCTCGACTTTTGTTTCTCTGGGTATCCTGTGCCATTTCGAAAGTAGCGAAACCGGTCATGTCGTTTTCAGGGCTTGTCTCGGTCATGACGATGTAAGCAAGACGGCGATTTGTCCTGCAAACGCGTGATTGCGGTACAATACCCACGCGGACCATACTTGCGAATCGCTTCCTGCAACAGCCGTTCCGGACGACGTGAAGAAGGTGTGAGAAAGCAGTATACAAGAGAAGGCCTGTGTCTGAGAAGGCGGTGGATGGAATGTGGGAGGATGTGAGGTGTCGGAACTGGAGGGCGGAACGAAGATGGATACGAGGAGTTGAGGTTGAGTTCGATACCTGCTTCGGCCCGAGATATTAAGATGCAACGTTTTTCCGGACCAGTCCAAGTACGTAGGACGGAACACTTACGATTGTAGTCGTGTTTGTACGGCTGGAAATTCGTATCGTCTACTAAAAATTTCTGGTTGTTTGTGCGCACAGGTGGAAGTGCAGCACGCGTTGCAGTTCTTGTGCCAGCAAACTTCTACGCTTCACATACAACATCTGCGATGCAGCAACCACCCTCAGTGCTCTTCTGAATTCGGGTATGAAGCCGTCCCGCGAGACTGCGATCGCAACTACTGCCCTTTACTGGAAGTTCTCACGTGTCATGCGATAGGCTGGTTCAGCAATGAGGGGAACAATTGAAGCGTCAACAACATTGCTTGAAGGAATGACAAGTTCTACCACAGAGTACGCTACGCATCCGGCCTAAAGCTCTCCCCGATGACCATCTTCTGCCTTCTTCAATGCCGGCTTGAGATTCTGCGGCTGCACTCGCTCCCACAAACCTCCAAGACCCGCCTGTTTGCCACGCTGGTCTTCCCTCTCGAACCACTGCTTCGCGCTCTTGATTCGATGTGGATGGATCTCGTCTAAGAGCCGGTGATCCCGCTGGATGACTCCGTCTTCGCCTCCGCCGTGCTTGTAGAGGTGCCAGAATGCCGTGAAATTGGTACGCATAGTAACTGTCGCGGGGTCGTTTGGATCAGCGGTGTATCCGCTCGGTCTGTTGGCCACTTGAGGCCAGAATCCCGTGGTCCAGTACTCCTCGAGATCCGTGTCGATATACTGAGCCGCGTGCCCTGTCGTATCCTCAAAAGCCCGAGCGAGCTCGGTGTAACCGATGTAGTCGAGGACGACTGGCAGGTTCATGCCATTGGCACGCTCGGTGTTGTCGAAAAGCCACCTGACATAGTGCCCGCAATCCTCCAGAGATACGTGAGGCACCTTTCCCTCTCCCAGCGGAACGCGCCAGGTGACAACGCCATTCTCAACTGTCGGGCTCATTGGGGTTCCTGATGCTATTACCATCTCCATGTATGGGCCAGTCGTAAACAATGCAGCACCCATCCTCGTGCCATTATCCTTGTTCTGTTGCAAAATCCATTCACCAACCCTTCCCTTTCCATCGTAGTGGCCTGTTCGGAACTGAGGATTATATCCGCTCTTCTTGTACACAAAGTCCAGGTTGCCGTACACGTAGAATTTAATCCCTTCTTCGAGCGCCAGCTCATACGCCCGGATTGCCCAGAACGTCTCCGTTTTCTCGCCCGTATTGAATCCATCAATGTTCACATACGCGCCATCGCAGCCACGGAAACCAGCACGGAGATCGGCTTCGCTGTCGAAACTGCCTTCCACAAGCTCGACGTTGCCGAGCTTAACAAGCTCCCGAGCGCGTTCAGATTCGACATCTCTGGTCAGGGCTCGGACGCTGTAGGCGCGATCGTTGACCAGCCCACGGATGACGGGAATGCCTTGAGCACCAGTGCCACCAATGACAAAGATTTTGGATGCTTGATGAGCCATTTTGTTAGTGAAGAGATCATGTGTGATGGCGAGGATGCCTCAACTTATATGCAGCCGGTTCTCAGTCGCTATGCTTCAGGCCATTTCGACCTCTACGACCTCGGAGAAGAGTAATCGAACTCTGTTGATACATTACTGATCGGATTATTGAAGGCGGCGCATTGCGTTGGACGTGAGAAAGATCAGTAACCCGTGGCGAGCTTCGTGGTGTCCCAAAGCAGCTGGTTGCATCCAGTAATAACTTGTTCCGCAGAACCGTTACGGACGTATTGCTTGTACAAAGGCTTGGTAAGTAATCATCACGCGTTTAGGACTCAGCCCCGCAAGGCCAACGCGAAACTTTTGTAGAAGCGACAAAGGCTTGAATAGACTGCTTTGTGCGTGGCATAATATTTGCGACACTGTCCGCCTAAACGATTTACAAGATGTTTGGATCCCCGCCGGGGGGGTGGGGGGGCCTCCCTTTTCTAAACTTTACAACTCTTGCCCGCACAAGACAACCACGCCTTCAAAATGGACCGCGGATAGTAGAATATAGAGATTATAAAATTTTCTCTCAATTCCAATTTCCCGCGGTTCACTGCGGTTACTGTGGAGCTTATGCGACGCCATTTGGGGGCGCCATTCGCCTTTTCCTAGCCTCACAACTCCGCACAAGACAACCACGCCTTCAAAATAGACCGCGGATAGTGGAATATAGAAATTATAAGATCCTCTTTGAATTCCTTCTCCCCGCGGTTCACTGCGGTCATTGTGGAGTTTATGCGGTGCTGTCTAAACAATTTACAATGCACCACCTAAGGGCGCTGCCCGCCTTTCCATCTCACAATTCTCGCTCGCATAAGGCAACCACGATGCGCATAGCAATCGCAGATAGTGGATTGAAGAGATTATAAACTTGCCTTTCTATTTATTGTTTCTGCGAATCTTTGCGAATCTTGTGGAGCTTACGCGACGCTATCTAAGCAAGGTAAAGGCGCCACCTAGGGCCGCTGCTCGCCATTTCTTGGTCCCACAATGCTCGCTCGCATAACACAACCACGATGCGCATAGCAATTGCAGATGGTGGATTCAAGAGATTATAAGCTGGCCTTTTTATTTCCTCTTTCTGCGAATCTCTGCGAATCTTGTGAAGCTTACGCGACGCCGTCTAAACAATTTACAAGGCGCCACCTAAGGGCGCTGCCCGCCTTTTCTTGGTCTCACAATTCTTGCTCGCATAAGACAACCGCGATGCGCATAGCAATCGGAGATAGTGGATTCAAGAGATTATAAGCTGGCCTTTCTATTTCCACTTTCTGCGAATCTTTGCGAATCTTGTGGAGCTTACGCGACGCTATTTAGGGGCGCTGTTATTTGGAGGCGCCGCCCATCTTTTTCTAGTCTCACAACAATCTCGCTCGCATAAAACAACCACGATGCGCATAGCAATCGGAGATAGTAGAGTAGAAATATTAGAGTTTTATCTTTTGATTTAATTTTTCTGCGACTCTTTGCGAATCTTGTGGAGCCTACGCGACGCCATTTAGAATATTTAGAGGCACCGCCTATGTTTTTCTAGTTCCACAACAATCTCGCTCGCATAAGACAACCACGATGCGCATAGCAATATCAAATAGCGAAATAAAAAGATTATGGTTTTATTTTTTAATTTATCTTTTTTGCGACTCTTTGCGAATCTTGTGGAGCTTACACGACGCTATTTAGGGGCGCCGTCCACCATTTTCTACCACACAGCCTCGCAATTCTCGCTCGCATAAGACAACCACGATGCGCATAGCAATCGCAAATAGTAAAATCAAAGAATTAAGAATTTCTTTTTTGATTAATTCTTTTTGCGACTCACTGCGAACCTTGTGGAGCTTATGCGACGTTGAGCGCCTCAACGATTTACAAAATGTTATTTAGTCTAAGGGCGCCGCCCACCATTTTCTACCACACAGCCTCACATTTCTCGCTCGCATAAAACAACCACGATGCGCATAGCAGTCGGAAATGGTAAAATAAAAGAATTGGAAATTTCTCTTTTGAATAATTCTTTTTGCGACTCACTGCGAATCTTGTGGAGCTTATGCGACGCTGTTTGGCTAGACAAGTTCCAGTGTTAGCTTGGGACGCCGCCCGCCTTTTTCTAGGTAGCATTCCAATTCTTGCTCGCATAAAGCAACCACGATGCGCAAAACAGTCGGGAATAGTGGAATAAAAGAATCATAGAATCATCTTTTAGTTTATCTTATTTGCGACTCACTGCGAATCTCGTGGAGCTTATGCGACGCTGCCCACCCAAACAGTCTGCAATCGTTGCCGCTCGAGACACCAAGGCGCTGTCCGCCTTTTCCTGGCTTTACAGCTTGCGCATAGGACAACCACGCCTTCAAATCGATCGGAAATAGTAAAGCTACATTTTTCGAAGACTGTATTTTCTATGCCATGTTGTGCGCCTCGATACTTCACAGAACGTCGCCCGGAATGTCGCCCGGAACGCCGCCTAGAATGCCACCTGGGGCGCCGTCCGCCCTTTTCTGGCTTTACGACCGGCGCATAAGACAACCACGATGCGCAGAACAACCGCGGATAGTGGATCCTAGAGGTTATAAATTTGTCTTTCTATTTGTTTTTTCTGCGAATCTTTGCGAATCTTGTGGAGCTTATGCGGTGGAATCTAAAAGCTCCACCCGCCTTTTCTTAGTTTTATAACTCTCGCATAAAACAACAACGCCTTAAAAAGTTTTCGAAAATAACAAAATTTGGAAATTTGGAAACGTATCTCTTAGCTCGAATTTTTTATATTCAATTCCAATTATCGTGGAGCGTACGCGACGTTGTGCGCCTAAATAATTTAAGACGCTATCCAAAGGTGTCGCCCGCTTTACAGCTCCCGCACAAGACAACCACGATGCGCAATACAACCGCAGATAGTAAGGCTAGTAAATTGCGAGGCTAGCTTTGGATTCAAATTTTCCGCTTTTGATTGCGGCCATTGTGGAGCTTATGCGGCGTTGTCTGCCTAAATAATATGGGACGTTATTTACAAACGCCGCCCGCCTTTTTTTGCTTTACAACTCCCGCACAAGACAACCACGATGCGCAAAACAACCGCGGATGGTGAAACTAGTAAATTGCAAGGCTAGCTTTGGATTCAATTTTTCCGCATTTGATTGCGGCCATTGTGGAGCTTATGCGGCGTTGTTCGCCTAAACAATACAAAACGCCATCTACAAGCGTCGCCCGCCTTCTCTTTTTTTGCAAGTCCCGCGTAGAACAACCACGCTTTGCGGTCGGTCGCAAATAATAGACCAAGAAATTAGAAAATATATCTCGTCACTCAATATTTGTATATTCTATTGCGGGACGTTGTGAAGCTTTTGCGGCGCTCTTTGTCCAAATAGGTTTACGAAATGCCACCAAAAACGCCGCACGCCTTTCTCGTTGTACACCGCATAAGGCAGCAACGTTCTACGGTCAGTCACAAGTAATAAATTAAGAAATTAAAAAGTATATCTCTTCACTCAATAGTTGTATATTTCACTGCGGGACGTTGTGGAACTTATGCGGCGCTCTTCGTCTAAACAGGTTTACGAAATGCCACCAAAAACGCCGCACGCTTTTCTTGCTTTACACCGCACAAGGCAACAACGCTCTCCGGTTGGTCGCAAATATTGAATCAAGAAAGTAGAGAGTATATCTCTTCACTCAATATTTGTATATTTCACTGCGGGGCGTTGTGGAACTTTTGCGGCGTTGTTTACCCAAACAAGTTTGCGGGCGCTGAGATGCTATTCAAAAGCGCCGCACGCCTTGCTTGTTTTGCACCGCACAAGGCAACAACGCTCTCCGGTCGATTGCAAATATTGAATCAAGAAAGTAGAGAGTATATCTCTTCACTCAATATCTATATATTTCACTGTGGGACGTTGTGGAACTTTTGCGGCGTTGTTCACCCAAACTATGGGTTTGCGGGATGCTATCCAAAAGCGCCACACGTCTTTTTTACTTTACACCGCACAAGGCAACTATGCTTTGCGTTCGATCGCAAATAATAGAATCAAGAAATCGAAGAACACATCTCTTTACTCAATATTTGTATATTCTACTGCGGATATTGTGGAGCTTATACGGCGCTTTTCGTCTAAATAATAGACTTACGGGATACTATTCTATCCAAAAATGCCGCACGCCTTCCTTTGCTTTACACCGCACAAGGCAACCACGCTTTGCGGTCGGTCGCAAATAAGGAAATTAAAAAATTAGAGAATACATCTCTTCACTCAATATTTGTATATTCTACCGCGGACGTTGTGGGGCTTATGCGGCGCTATCTATCTAAACAATAGGTTTGCGGGATGTTATCTAGAAGAAAGGCGCCACCCGCCGTTTCTCCGCTTTACAACGGTTGCATAAAACAACTACGCCTTAAAAAACATCAACGCAACCCCAGCGGGGCGCGTATCAAAGCCTTTTGAAACTAAAGTTTGCGACATAACTTTACGCTATGGCAGAGACCCTCTTCGGCGACGTGCTCAACGAGTGGCACCGCTGTCGCTACGACACCTCTTGAGGCGTCGACAAAGCTTCCAGCGAAGCGATCAAACGCATCGACTTTCTCCCCCTCATAAGCAATAGACCGTCGACTAGAAATGGGTAGAAGCTGAGTTTCCTTTGCAAGAGGCGGTGCTCGCCAGAGTCGCCATCTGTGAGCTCAACCGGGGCGTGAACTGCTGGCTGATTCAAATGTGAGTGTGTATTTCTTCAAACACGGTTGCTACGTACCGGCCCGGGCGTCCACAGCAACCAGAGTTTCCTCTGGGCGCCCTGCCCCGTTTCCTCAACTTTAGGTGCTTTGGAAGCCTTGCCGCGTCGCTCATCTCTTTTGAACTTTTCGATGGAGTCTCCACTGAAGTCGACTTGCGCATTATAATTTACTTGAGTTTTGCTAGCATTTCGGTTTCTAGGAAAATCAACTCTAAAATGCTGATTCGCACTAAAAAATATGCCGCCGTTCGCGAAACCCTTCACGGCAAAGTTTACATCGAGGACTGGGCTCGCGCATGTCATGTCTGCCGGTGGTACAACAAGCATCTCTCCTTCGCGAAGACCCTTCTGCGTAAGAAAGGGAAGGTGACAAACCCAAAGAACAATGCTGCGAAGATCCCCTACCATTACACCGACGAAGACATCTGTGGCGTATCGAACGATGAGGCCCTTCAAAGCACCTTGATGCAGCCCAGCACTACGAAGTGGTTGAAGCGCAACCGGCTGGCTGCGGAAGAAGTCACCTACAAATACCA
This sequence comes from Astrothelium subdiscretum, assembly GCA_021030935.1. Taxonomy (NCBI): domain Eukaryota; kingdom Fungi; phylum Ascomycota; class Dothideomycetes; order Trypetheliales; family Trypetheliaceae; genus Astrothelium; species Astrothelium subdiscretum. The sequence continues at coordinate 14,477 of JAGFMW010000067.1, read as the reverse complement.
CACTCAACGCCCTTTTCCCGTCCAGTAGGAGTCCACTCCGGCTACACGCCACCACGCGTTCCAAGTCCTCGCGGACAAGTTTGCCTACGGGCTGCCCAATTAGCACACTGTCGATCCATACTATATACCCATCCCTACAAAGAACCTTCGTGCGAAAGTTATAGAGAATATTTCCGACTGCCCTACTATGTGCCCCCCCTCTCGAACACCGAATCGGATTCGCCCGTGACCCCGGCTCCGCTGCCCTGCCAGGGAAGAGTACCTAAGCACTCCCGAAACTGCGCGAGGCCCAGATCCGTGTCGACATCGAAGCCAACGCGCTCGCTTCCAATGTTGCGAAGTCGGTCCCTCGCGAGTTCGACCCCGAGCAGCGTCGCGAGTTCTCGCAGTTTCAATCTACACTCAAAGAATATCACCAAATTACGCCTCCCTAGAATAAAGCCGTCGAGATGCTCAAAATCATGGGTGACGGTACTATGCCCGATACCCGGGTCGATGCTGCCAGAAATCGGCTAAAACTCGAACCGTCCCAGGTCCGCGGCGCGGCCTAGCTCGTACAAATGCTCTTGAGTGTTTACCGCTCCGCTATTATTAGCGACAGCACCGGCCTAAAGAAAAGAATTCTCACGCTGCTGCCATTCGCGCACTCGTTCTCGCGAACAAATACGTGATCCGCATTTACGGCTTATGGGATATATATTGCGAATGGAAGTGCAAAGAGGCCGTCACGCAAGCCTTTTAGAACATAAACGCCCACTTTGCGAGCCGCGACGACGCGCACTACTCTCCTGACGAAATCACTGGCGGTGGCTTGACGGAGCGGCAGAGCAAGCAGCAGAGCAAGCAGCAGAGCGTCCACTAGAACATCTGGCAGAGCACTAGCAAAGTTAGCAACGGAGAGCAAGGGAGCAAGCAGCAGAGCAAGCGGCAGGGCAAGTGGCAGGTTAAGCAGCGGAGCACCGGGTAAAGTATCTAGCAAAGTCAGCAGAAGTTAGCAGAAGTCAGCAGCAGCAGCGGAGACCCGGCAGGGTATCTGGCAGAGCACCTAGCGAAAAAGCTGGCATAGCACCTGGCATAGCGCCTCGCAGAGTTAGTAGCAAAGCGAGCAGCAGATCAAGCGAAGCCATCAAGACCCCAAAGCCACCTAACACATTAGCCTCAATTCGGTCCTTAGAGCGTTTCATCTTATTTAAAGAGTCCGACACTATGTCTTGATTTGGTCTTGTTAATACAGCCACATTATATTATCCGAAAATGGTTCTGGCTTAGCTTCAATTCAACTGCACTCATGCTTGCGCCGCCTCAACTCACGCTCTACTCAGCTTACTCACGGTCACCTCAAGGTCAATCATGGTCGCTCAAGCTCAACTTTAGCTGCCTTGGGCTGCTCGTGGTCTCGCTTAGTCTTACTCGTGATCCCAATTCCAGAAACCTCGTTATCTAAGCAGCCACTCTACATGCTAAAATATGTCAAGTCTGCGCGACCTCTAGAGAAGTCCCGGGTTTGGGACCCTCCCCGAAGAACGCCTAGAGGTGCTTTATTTCTGTCGACTGTTTGCTAATATCATCAAAATAATCCTATAGCGTCGTATCCGTTTTGCTATATTGTTGTGTATGCTGTTTCTAGGCAGCGATGGCGGTTCGTTTATATCGAGCGAGCATAATCCAACCTTCTTTTTATGCTAAACAATTTCTCGTGCTAGGTAGTCAACGCGTTATACTTCAAACGCCTCGAGAGATACATGATTGATACAGATCTTTGTCATATATATGTATACACTTCGGAGTATGCTATTGCTTCGCCTTAAGCTCTCGGTCGATTACGTTTGCTAATCTCTTCACTCCTTCCGCTAAGAGGCTCTCATCAGCCCACGCAAAGCAGAGCCTTATGCTGCTTTCGAAGTCTTTAACGTTCCGTTCATCTCCCTGCACGCGGTGAATTGAACCTTCTGGTATGCTCAGGTTTTCCTCATCCAATGCCAGCTTTGCAATTCTCTCTGAGACTAGCGGCTTCGGGAGCCCGAGCCAAATAAAGTACCCGCCTGTAACAGCTTCGTCAAGCTGGGAAATGGTCAGGCCGAGGGGTTGGAGATGTTGAGTGACTGCGGTCATCATCTTGTAATATCTTCGGGCGTATGCTGGCACCAGCGTGTGTTCTATATGGTTTTGAAGACTGCCACTTGCGAGCATCTGCGAAACGATTGTTGCAACAAGATGCGAGGGACAGCCTCCAGACCTTGACGACCCGGTCTGCGACAGGCCCCATGCGAAGGCATCTGTACCCTCTGCCCATCCTGTGCGACAGCCTGGTGCAACGAGCTTGCTGAAACTGCCATTGCTTACCGCGTTACCGAACTTATCGATTGGCCCACCATCCAGTGTATTGTCGACATCCACTATCCGTGGCTGACATGCTGTGGTCAAGGGCTTGCCTAAGGTAGACCATTGTAGCATGTCGTATACATCATCACTTACAATCAATGCATCATACCGTCTTGCAAGTTGCACCAAACCCTTACGACGTCGCAAGCTGGTTACTTTCCCACTTGGATTGGCGAAGGTAGGCACGTTGTAGATGACGTGTTTGTAAAGCTTTCTCCACGGTCTGGCCGGTTTGATCTTTGGTACAGTATTGCCCTCTATTTGCGCTTGCGTCTCAATAGCCTCCATTTGCTTTTCCAGAAATTCAATATTAACGCCCTCGTCATCTTCTGGCACAGCTCTCAGCCTTCCGGCAAACCCCGCATCTTCGAATATTCTACACGCATGAAAGTAGGTAGGATTGACCATCCACACATTGCGTGTGTAGATCGGATCCGTATACGTCTGAAGGAGGCAGGCAAGGTTCTGGGACGCACCGCCCGAGATACAGATCCTTTCAACGTTGATATGCTTCTGAGGGAGGTAGAAGGAGGTCAACCATTTTGCGACCTCTTCCCGCAAAGGGTAGTAGCCTTCTTCGGGTCCATATCCATGTGTGTAGTGAACGAGAGGGGCTTTCGAAAAAGCGTCGTCAGCAGCATTGTTGAGCTGAGTCCGAGGCAGCAAGTCCGGGTTCGGCCATCCCGCAAACAGGTCTATCCGTTGAACAACATGACGAGTCATGATACTCATGATGTAGAATTGAAAATCCCTATATGCTAAAAAACCTCCTCCATGCGTGATACGTGGATCACAGCTCATGCTCGACCATGCTGAGGCTGCAGCGAGTGCCTTTTCTCCGGGCTATCGGCGTGCTTCGTTCGAGCAACAAGGATGGGGGCGGGGTTGTTCGAAGCCAGTGTAACCCTTCTACCCTATTGAGCGGACGCAAAACCTTGCCATCCGCCTTGCTGGTCATACACGTAGACGTGCCATGATGCTGGCTGCACCGGCGAAGTCTAAACAGTTTTGATAGGCAATGTGAAAGTCCTGCGTCAAGCTGATATTTGCGTCGCTCAAGAATTATTTCCTTATTTTTTGCTCTCATATACCCTTGTCAACATTTTTAAGCAGAATTTGTAAATTACTGTGTAGCGTTCTGTGAGGCTATCCCGTCCTCGCAACCATAGCGGGTTACATGTCAAGCTGCTCCCCAACCCGAGATCTCTACAAGCCACCGGAATTGCTCCCTAGCAAACGGAACCAGTGCCAAAGCACTTTTCCATTTCAAGCAAGTCTACAGCTACTTGCCAACATACATAAGCACTCGGTCAAATATGGCTGGCGAAGACCCGTAAGCCTCTTTTTAAGTTAGTCTATGCCCCTTTGCACAACGTATGTTGAGATAATCCTTAGACCGGAGCATCGAGTGAAACTATGGCAGACCGCGGTCATCAACTGCCTGGATGGACTTGAACGTGATGATAAGCGACAAATCGAGGAGCTAAATACCATCAAGGCGTTGAACGAAGCTTTGGGACGCTTGCGGCAGGAAAACCAGTGTACAGCCTCTTTACAAGGCTTGTCAACCACAATACCAATCCTTCCTCACTTCGATGTGTTCTTTATTTTCTTTGTGACCAGTAACGACGGCAATGTCGATACATCTTGTCTATGGGGCATGATGTACTTGGTTTTCGAGGCAAGCACTTCTAATGCGAAATCAACTGTATCAAGCTAACGTCTTGCTCAATTAGTTATCGAACAAGGCGAATGCTGTTCTCGAAATCGCGAAAATGCTCAAAACGATTGGACATAAATTAGAGTTGTTCAACGCCTTCTGTGAACAGGAAAAATTGACAGATCAGGTCAAAGAAGCAACTCTCGACGTCCATTTGGAGCTGCTTGCGTTCTTTACGTTCGCTATTAAGCACTTTCGTAGAGACGACATTTTTCGTTCGTAATGTCCTTCTCATGGTGCTTCGCACTGGTGACGTAGATATTTACTGACCTGCTGCTCAGAGCTGACAGAAGAACAACAAATGCAGCCAATAGCACAGCGGTTCAGACACGCATCGCACAGTATAGAGGAGATTTTTTCTCGGATTGAGAAGTTAGCTCAACTCACCAAATACAATTCTCATGCGGAACAAGTTACAAAATTGCAAAATCTACTCTCGCTGTCGTCAGTGAGTATGAACGAGAAGGTTAAGCAATCCATTATACTACTTCCACCATCGAAGAACACTGAATTCTACGACCGAGACCACATAATAGAGCGCATTCACAAACATCTCACAGATCAACCAAAGGAGGTACAGCTTCGGTCGCTCGCTCTTCACGGACTTGGCGGTGTAGGGGTAAGTGGAATAGTGCTTGAGCATATAGAAACCGGGAAAACTTACTGCGGAACTAGAAAAGCTATGTCGCTCTTAAATATGCACACGCTCAATCCCATTACCTCGATGCAGTTCTGTGGATCCAGAGCGAGACTCCCATGGCTCTTGAACAAAGCTTCACGGATATTGCGATGCGGCTCAAGTTGGGAGGTGCGACGCCTCAAAGACACGAAGAAAATCGTATTTTGGTGCTCACGTGGCTTCAACAGAGTAGTATGTCCTGTTCCAGGGATTTTGATGCCTTGCGCTGACCTGTTCCTTAGCTAGCAAGTGGCTTCTTGTGTATGATAACGCCGAAGAGTCGGACATGCTACTCAAATATTGGCCGGTCGCCAGTCCCGGCTGGGCTTTGATTACAACACGAAATCGCGCGCTCGGGTTCGAACCAGCTCAAAAAGGACTGGAGGTCCTGCCCTTCGACATCGAGACCGGATCTAAATTTCTCCTCAATCTCCTGGCGAAAGACGTAGCTGCAGATATCACTTCGCTTGAATCAAAATCCGCAATGGATTTGTCTGAGAAGCTTGATGGTCACGCCGTAGCAATTGCGCAGATGGCTGGCCTTATTCACCGAAGATCTTGGTCCATCAAAGAGTTCCTTGCCATTTACGACAGGAACACCAAACGGCTCCATGGAACTGCCGGACGTACCTCGCTTGAAGCTGTTTGGCAGTTGTCATTCAAGTCGCTGGACAGCGTGAGCTCAGCATCTTTAGCCGTACTATCTTACATCAGGCCGGATTCTATTCCACAAGCTTTGTTCGAACCTGCCGACACATCCGCAATGCCCGTGTCCTTAGTGGAATGCTGCGACGAGTTGAAGTCAGTCCACTGCTGCACCAGATCCCCCGTAATGTTGACTGACCTCGCACAGCCTGTCGGAAGTGCTTGAAACACTTCTGACATTAGCTCTTATTAAGAGGGACAATAAAACACGAACGCTGTCCTTACATCGACTCGTACAAACACAATTTAAGTATTTTCTTACAATACAAGATCGTCAGAGAGGCTTCGAAAATGCCGCACATCTTCTGTACCAAGCATTCCCGAACTCGAATGCGTATGAAGGACAATTGTATGCTCGGTGGACCAACTGCCAGCTCTATATACAACACGCCTTGTCTCTTCGAGACAACTATGCGAAAGAGAGCAAAGGTCCCGAGCCTTTGCGACCAACCTTGGAATTCTGTCTACTATTGAAGAGCTGCGCCAGGTCAGTCCGGACAATCCCAAGCGTAACCATTGCTAATTAATGTGCTAGATACATGCTCGAAATCGCCTCATACGTAGAGCTGGAGAGTCTAATGAAGGCCCTTCGATCAGCTTTTGATTCCTTGCCGGAGCTGCAGCAAGATAAAGGACTGTTGGCTGACATATGTGCAAGCACGGGCCTTATGTGGGCCCATCGGGGACTTTTCGTTCTCAGTGAGCCAAATCTAAAGGAAGCTAATGATATTCGGGCAGGTTTCCAGCCCCTTGACCAGCTGGAACTGAGCTGGACCAATGTTAACTTGGGAAATATCACTGCTTCTACTGGCCGGAACGAGGAGTCCTTAAGCTGGCAGCTATCTGCCCAGGAAGCACGTCGAAAATGGGGCGACGAAACAAGCAATCCTCTGAGCCCGAACGGGCTGCTGCTACAGAACATTGGACGTTGTTATCGACTGTTGGGACGTTACCAGGAGGCTCACGTCAAACTGACCGAATCCATACAGGTCCTTCTCGGTTCTGAAAACTGGGCCATGCTTGCATAGTGAGCCCCATGTACTGCAAAACAGTTTGGTCGCTAACGGCTTCTACAGTACCCAATTTGCCTTAGCCTGTTTGCACCATAGAGAGAAGAATCTGGGAAAAGCCAGATCTGTCTTCAAGGAAGCACAGGATACATGGTTAACAAAGGGTCAATTACGGACGCATCAATTCAACGGCGCTTGCATGTTCAAGCTTGGCTGCGTGGCTTTCGAGTTGGGCGAAAAGAAAGAAGCAACGTAAGCTTCCTGTAATTTATATTGACTCACTCTGTTTGACCCAACTATAGTGAACATCTCCGGGAGTCTCTTGTGGTAGCTCAACTGCATCAAGCTGTGATGTGTGGTGACTATGCAAGGGTCCTCCACAAACTCTCCGAAGTATTAAGGGAAGAGAATCATGGACAGGTTGAGGCTCTTGAGTTTGAGGAAGAAGCAGCCCAGGCACTATCGCGACGAAAGGAGCAATATCCATCTGCACCGACAATGGGTGGAGGAGACTTCGACAGCCTAGTCTACATTCTCTGGAGATGACTTAGACCTCTGGTTGTCCGGTAACTCGCTACTCAGATAATTGCATTTCTTCGACTCCCTTTTCTAGTTCCTTGCAGCTTGATATAAAGCCCCATGATTTCTGGCAGTTGTACACGCACGTTTCTGTTGCAAACTCGGGACTCGTGGTCCCGCACCCGTCTTTGAGCATTATGGTGTCGAAGCCTTGGTTGCAGGCGTCCTGGATGGAAGCGAGCACGCACTGATCGGTATTGATGCCCGTGAATAATAGAGTCGTGATACCTTCCTGCTTCAAGAAGCCATGTAGCCTCGAGGAGACGTCCCAGAACCCTGAAAGTCGTGTTTTATAAAACCTCACATCAGGAAGTCCTGCATTCTGTCCCTCTTCGAACGACTTTAAAAGTCCACCGTGCAATTCAGTATTCCACTGGTCCTTCAGTAGCACCTTTCCTGCCGGTTGAGAGGTGCCGTCCTCAAGAGTCACGTTGCCAATATCCGTGCCAATTCCCCCGTCTCCTTCCTTCTCTCTACGCTGGATCGTACCTTGAGCATCTTCCCCGTCATCTTCAACCTCATGCATCCCATTATCGCAGATATTCCAGCCGAAGATCCGCCAGACAGAAGGCGGTACAGTGTGCAAGTCCTCTTCTAAAATACCCCAGGTAACGTATATAACCCGGATGCCTGCCTTTCGCGCAGCGGGGATGCCGTGCTTGAGAAGAATTCCTTCTGCGACATGGCCTTCGCCCTTAGATCTGCCCATCGCTGCTGAGAGGAAGAAGTTTTGCATGTCAATAATGACAAGCGCCGTCTTGGATGGTGCTATCGTTATCGGAGCATTGTACTTGGATTGCAAGGTAAGCCGGGGTGTCACTGGCGGTGCAGATGGAGAATCGGGATGAGTAAGGTCGAAACCATGACGATTGCTAAAAAGCCAAAAGTTTTGGCGGCTCTCTCCCACTACGATGGACTTCGTTGTGGACATGTGTGCGGTTGACAACGACTTTCTCAATGGTGAAGTTGGTGAATTGAATGTCGCTTGACCGAGATGTGCGCGAGATAGCTGCAGAACATCAGCCGGAATACTTGCAACAGAGTATATAATTAAGAGTAAGGGCTTCATGCTCAAGACTCCAACAAACGAGCAGAGCACAATTACTTGTATCCTGGTCAGGCGGACCATCGATGATGGAGATTATCTTACTATTAGGCGGCTGGAAGTCCTCGGCATTATCAGCCCACAGTAATCCACATTCGCCGCGGTATCTTTAGCCGGTATTCCGGGCAGATATCAGACCGATCAGGCAGAATCCCAAAAACCTTGAATTTGAACTTGTTGGGGGTGGAGAAGGGTGCAGCCTGGGCTACGCCGGGCTAGAATCAGCTTGGAGCACAGAAGCTACTTGTTGGCGCAACGCGGGATGTGTAAAGCACGTTGGCGTTGCTGCAGTAAACTATATGTCGCCTAGTTTTCCTGGGTGGAGCTGATTGGTATACTTGCTTCGACAGAGTCAGGTGTAACGCGAGCAGATGCTGCAGGCCTGAATGCATTTCTGTGGATCTGCAATTAGGCTGTGACTGCTGCACGGGCTAATCCTGAATTAACACTTGTGCAGATTGGATTGACCCTTTCCTCGTTAATTTTCGAGCAGTCAGAGGGCCAGCCTCATTGCCAACAATGGGACAGTCGGGACGCGTCCGGCGATTCCGTTCTCACGGACATCCTTTGTCAGATAGGTGGAGACCCTGACGACCCTTATCCTATCCCGTCCGCTGGATCTCGGCCAATATTTATTCCGGAACCGTGTCTCGGGCCCCTTTCTTGCAGCATCATGCATCCTATTCGATAGTCGATCCACTCCTGGATTGTCTATCCCTCACTGATCCTCCCGTTGTGCCGATTCTTCAAAGCAGCCGCCACATGGCGGTTACCGCCGTTCCGTTGTCGACCTTTCGGTCTCTTATCCTTTCATTGCCCTTCCTTGTTCCGCCCGTACGGCGCTATCAGGGGACTCGTGAGAAACTTCCACAGCACAGGTCAAAGACTAAGCGACAACAGAATGGCTCAGGTCAGGCTTACATTCCGACAAGTGCCAGAAACAGAATACCCAGATATATTCGGGATCACGACAGTTAGTCAAACTATTGAAGCCAATTGCCAATCATCGAGCTGTGGACTTGCTCGAGACTTCCAGCACTTAGCTTAGCGAAAAGCCACTACTCTAACCTCGATACTGTGCCTAGGTTCACAATCTGCCAGTGGATTGTAAAACGATGAGTGAAATGCACCTAATCTCCCAAGTCAGTCACGATCAAGGCATGATGGACTGTACTTACGTGCTCTCGTGCCTTCCGAGTCAGTATTTCTGAAGACGATCAGATCTCCAGGACCTTGTGCACTCATGTAATACCATCGGTGGAGAGGATTCGCGTGCAGTAGCCAATTTTCACCGGTTCTCGTCTGATGCAAGCAATCATTTGCAACCCCGTCTATTTTCAAGTCCACGCTCTTATAATCACAAAGAGCCAAAGGCCAGTCGTCATTGGGGCCTCTGAGAACACGCCAAACGCTAGAACGTGTCAGTATGCTCACTTCCTTGTCACAAGAGAGGATATACTTCAATAAATCGAAACTGTGACTCTTATAGAATCCCTCTTGGCCAGGGAACGCTTCGTGCATTCGCATAAAAGCCCCGTCAATGGAGAAGTCGGTATGGGGCATAGCAGCCGGTTGCTCATACTCAACGCGTGCGCCAATCTCGTGAGGAAAGCCTGGAGCTCTCTTTCGCACCTATTTCGAAGTGTCAACTTTTCTTGTGATTTTGTCGGGTTTATCAATGTTGTACCTGGAAATCCATGACCTCAATTCGCTCGTATACTGGGAATTCGGAGTATAGTAAAGCTTCTATTTCTTTTAGATATTTGTCCACTGCAGGCGTTCTGGTATTGCTCGCATCGGCGGCCTTAAGCGATGTTGAAGCTTTGATGAATTGAAATCCGTTCTCTTCTACGGTTAGTGGTTTCGATCCACGTACATCGTGGATAACCACTAAGCAGCTATCGAATTTGTGATTTGCCAATTCAGCCCCCTCAAATCGATCGATGGGAAAGTCTGCGCCAAATGGCTTTTCATGGCTGTACAACTTATCTCGTGCAAGGTACGACAAGCTTGTTTGCACATCACGGACAGAGGTGGCGGCCATACCTGTTTGCATACCGAGGAGCCTGGATGTGGAAAGTTTGTAAAATTTGCAGAGCCATGTTGGGATCTCGGCCAGCCTTGTACTTACAGCCTCGTTGACCCTGGACCTACCAAAAAATCACTCTACGGCAAAATATTTCCCGAAGGCAAGATTCACACAGTACTAGGGTGAAAAAGAGTCTGGCGTGGAAACATTTATAAGACTACTGCACACGCTGGAGAAATACGTAGCCAAATTTGACCCAATTGCTAGACAGCTTTTACTCTAATTCTGGAGAAAGATTGACATTCACTATTCATGATCGTCTTTTGCCCCTTGCGGCCATTTCTTGCTCACCTCAATCGGAGGCTGTGGTTTCGGCTTCGGTTGATTGAGATCAATTCCAAGCGACAGAACATGATCTGCGCCATTTCCAGGTCCATTACCGGCAAGTAGAGTTGGCCATACAAAGTATGCTCCTGGCTCAACCCGCGTGATAGACTTGTACCAAGTCTTTCAAGGCTGTCGCAACGCACCCTTGTCTTGCAGTTGGGCTTTTATAATGCTCAATGATGTTAACTCTTGGCAGCAAAATGAGTACAAGACTACGTACAATCTTGTTTGGTGGGCTTCTTTCCAGCAAGTCCACTTGTGAGTCAGGCCTGATACGCAATTTAGATCTTTGGGTCGGGTAACCGTGTCAGTTAGTGCTATGGGCGAGAAGTTCGATTTATAGCTCAAGACGCCCCGAGAGAATTTAGTAGAATTCAATGCAATACCCTAGGGTCATTCAAGTTCGACTGATAATCACCTACGTGGCAAGGTTTGAGCAAGAAATGCGCATGCAAGGCAAGTGCTGACACGGGGAGAAATCCCATCCAATAATGCCAGCGACATTTTATAGGTGATAAGCCAAAAATGTAACCCCACCTTTACCCACGCTGTTTTGCTTAGAAGTGATCTCTAGCCTTGCGGGATACTGTTGCCTAATCTCAATATCTTAGCATTGAGCTTTGCAGCTGTCCCGGCACTAATAAGCGCCCAGTAACGTTTCTTGTCTTTTTTCGGTGTCTCCGAGAGTCTCGATTTTTGCTTCTGCATGTTCTTGTCTATAGACGATCTAGAATCTTAGCATCTTCGTAATTTAAACAGCAGAATAAGCTGACCGCAGGCCCATTCCCTAATAACCAACGAAATATTACTGGTTGTTAGTACGTGTGATTTCTGACACATTAAACCTTACTAGAAACTTGGCGACAGAGTGTTCGGGGGCACGAACCAACAGAAAGCTATGTTGTTCCACCCCAAATACGCTATAATTAGCCAAAAGCGGCCTTTGCATAATGGCGTGTTTCCACTTTTTAGATCGATAACATGCCCACCCCATTCTCAAACCCCCACGAAAGCCTGGTCAGAAAAGATGATTTCTTTTTATGCGAGCTCGCTTTTGGCATTGCTTTCGCAAGTGCATACGCAAAGGTACTGCTAGAGCCTAGAGAGTATGCAGTTAGACGCGCCTAGGTCTAATTTAACAATGTCTAGTCTCCTCCCCAGAGAATTAATACATAAGGGCAGGCTGCTCACACAAGAGGGGTCTTGTTGTGTATAGGCTCTTAATATACTAAGAGTCGGTTTCTATCGGCAGATCAACATACGCAAGCAGATAAGGCTTTGGTCTTGATTTTTCACCAAACCCCAATTCGCTCAAGTGTGATCTTGGGTGCAGTTCTGTAACCTACCTGTACCAACAAGGGTGCTTGTTGTTCGACAGTGTGTCCCTGTTCGTGAGCCTTCCGGCTGCTCTAAACGCTTACTAACATTCTGCAGATGAGCCAGCGTCGTAGAAGGACATGGGCGCTCGTGTCTAATGCAGACCTGGAGCTGGGGAAGCAGAGGTCTTGTTGTGAATTGACGGATAAGCAACTACAGCTTCTGTATGTTGTGCTTGGGGCGTCGAAGCAGGACATTAATGAGTGGCCTGGATGCAAGGCCTATGTTCTGCATGTGACAGAGGAGCTCAAGGCTTTGAGCGACGCTCGATTTGATACATTCTGGACACACCTATTGGTGTCGCTACCGCTGTCGTTCTTTGATGCATTAGCGTTTGCTTCGAGGTTCGCAACAGTGTTCACAAGCCCACTTAGGCCCGGCTCGAGCCTAGATGAGATTCTAGAGATCTTGCTAGCTACCTACGAGTTGTCTCTCAAAACGCTTGGGAACGTGGTCGGAAACGATGCGCGACATGTTGCTTTCTATACGCTCTTAACCCTCACTACGTTTATACGGCCTACCCTTAGCATCTCGCTTCACGAGCTAACCATCGATATCCCACATAAAGCTCCAGCTTTTCGTGACTGTTAGTCTATCGACTACGCACGTCGTCCGATTGCGAGCCTGCTTCGTGGTTATGGTTATTTGCTACCCAGCTTCGAGTATATCACGCGAGAGATTGAACATTTAGAATCAACCATTATTCGTGTTTCAAGCATAAATTGCGCCTCTCTAAAGATTATAACTAAGGTGAATATCGAATGGACGCCTATTTTAACATGCCATTTGGTATTTAGACCAATAAGCAGAACGTTAATGCTTTATAAATTCCCGACCTTTTGCGCTATGCATGCGCTATCCAAAACGAACCTTGTCTTCGATAAGTAAGAGTAAACAAAATATACAAAATTCTATACTACACTAATGCTTTGCTAGTGGCTTAAACGAGTACTATTTCTAGCATAGCAAGAACATATCGGTGCACGCGCGTTTTAGACGCAAAGTATTACTATTGTATCGTATTCTTTTTGGCCAAAGTGGACCGTCTCGCAAGCTGTATTAAGCCACAAAGAGACGAAAAGGTTCTGCGCATTTATGTCAAAGCGACCCACTTCTTGATCTTCTTTGCGGAGTAAAATTCGCGAAGCAGTTGCGCGCCTTGCCCGCAGACTTGTGGCCTGACTCTTGCCGAAGCTTTGAAGAACATCTTATTGAGCAGGAGGTTTATAGCGCCAGCATCGACTTTTCTATTCTCGGATCGCGCCTTTTGGCCCTGCAAGCATTTAATCTTCGCCAGCAACCTAGTCGCATACGAGATCTATAACGTGATCGACGCAATTTATTGCAATGGTACACCTTTTGGGCAGTTCTTGTTATTGGTAGTTTGGGTATTGTTCTTGCAGTTATGCAATTATTTGTGGCGGTTATTTAACTAGGTGTTATATTTAGATCTTAAAATAATAAACTGTTTAATAAACTATTTAATAAGCTATTTGGCAAAATATCTATCAAGGTATTTGGCAAAGCATTTAGCAGAGCATCTAGCAGAGCACCTAGCAAAGCACCTAGCAGAGCACCTAGCAGAGCACCTAGCAGAGCACCTAGCAGAGCACCTAGCAAAGCACCTAGCAGAGCACCTAGCAGAGCACCTAATAGAGCATCTAGCAACGTATTTGGCAGAGCATCTAGCAAACCATTTGGCAGAGTATCTAGCAAAGCATCTAGCAAAGCACCTAATAGAGCTCTACTCGCTGCTTTATTTGCTGCTTTATTTGCTGCTGGATTTGCTGCTGGATTTGCTGCTGGATTCGCTGCTGGATTTGCTGCTGGATTTGCTGCTGGATTCGCTGCTGGATTCGCTGCTGGATTCGCTGCTCGATTCGCTGCTAAATTCGCTGCTTGATTCGCTGCTCGATTCGCTGCTTGCTTTGCTTTGATAGGGTATTCGATAGGGTATTCGATAGGGTATTCGATAGGGTATTCGATAGGGTATTTGATAGGGTATTCGATAGGGTATTCAATAGGGTATTCGATAGGGTATTCAATAGGGTATTTGATAGAGTATCTAGTAGAATAATTAGCAAAATATTTAGCAAAGCAGCGAATAAAATAGCAAATAAAGCAGCGAATAAAGTGGCGAGCAAAATAGCCGAAGCCAACGCGCTTGCCAACAATAGTGCGAAGTCGGCTTCTCGCGAGTTCGACCCCGAGCAGCGTCGCGAGTTCTAGTAGTTTTAGTCTTTACTCAACAATTCAATATATTATGTTGCTTTAGTAATTACTTTTTTATGCTCACCTTTTTGTAAAGAGTTAAATAGAGTTGATTTATGTTTTGTTACAAACCTTTAAACAATTAGAATCAAGACGCCTATTTGTAACACCAAGACCTAGTAGATATTAACATACAAGCCAACAACAAATAAATAGCCACAACTTGCTTTTGGTTTATTCAAACCTAATATCTAAACAAATTAAAATTAAATATTTAAACTATTTGCTTTACT